>CAKOAT010800709.1:370491-408963 GCA_932364175.1 Eruca vesicaria subsp. sativa | reverse complement strand
GCTAACGGGAGAGCTCCGGACCTCATTTACAAGGAGCTAACAGGAGTAGCTCAGGCTGGTTGCGCAGGACCCGGTCAAAAGGAGACTGTTGAGAATCCCCCAACTCACGGAGCAAATCTCGGAGGCTGGTTAGGATCCTTCAAACGTGGCTGAGAGCTATTTAAGGAGAAGGAGGAGATCAGAGAAACTCTCTCTCTCTGGATTCATTCACGCTTTTTACAAATTTACACACACATTGTAACTCTCAAATCATTCGGTTATATTCTTTGTACTCATCATAATCATCTTTGTAACCCTTATTCATCAATACAATCATAATTCATTCTCTAAGTTCTTAAGGGATTCAGCCCACGATTGTCTTCTTCTTAATCTTAACCTAACCTAAATTAGAAAGTGAGTTTTATCCCTCACAGTATACGAGTATTCGTATACTCCCAAATTTTTTAAAAAAAAATTTTCGCTTTGTAATCAAAAATTTTTCGAAATTTTTAATAAAGACAAAGTTAGAATATCTCTGCTACTATCAAAAACGCAAATCCGGAAAATCGCTTCCGCAGTAACAACTATTTAATCGTTCTTCTAAAACTTACATATCAAAATATATTCGGAAAGAACTGGCGAGACGTCGCCTAAACTCTCAAAGAAAAATATTTCCCCAAGTCCGTCCGCGACTATAAAAACACGAACGCTCGGCGATTGGCCCCGTCGAGCACACTATCCGTCCTAAACAAACTCATCGACCTATCGGTCCGCATATATCCGACTAGGATAAAATAGCGCGCTATAAAAGAAATCCAAATTTTTTGTAAGCACTTCCGTGCAACTTAGAAATTGTTCCCGGTGAGATGCTCGATTCCAACCGTACGAATCATGTAAGCCGAGAACCTATCGCGGATTCTAAATCGGTATGGAGTCAGGTTAAAATCGCAACGGCAAAACGAAAGCCGACTAGTCATCGCATAGCCCCAATCCGAAAGTAAACCTAGGTCTTGCCCTAAACCCAGCACACTGGTCGCTAACGTCTCAAGGCATGAATCGAGATCCTAAAGGCATGTCTCTTCGCCCACATCTAAACACTCGCGAAAATCGAAACCTCCCGAGTTAACGAATCGGACGATTTACACCAAGAGTTAGATACGAGATGACAACTCGTATTCTTCCCTCTACATCTAACACAATACATGAATTTCATACTTAGAAAATATATTCTTATTAGAAAGCATCCAAGTACATACCGCCCAGCGGTAGGGATTCAAAGCCACCAACGGCCAGTCCCGAAAAAACAACAACAAAATCNCGAGTTAACGAATCGGACGATTTACACCAAGAGTTAGATACGAGATGACAACTCGTATTCTTCCCTCTACATCTAACACAATACATGAATTTCATACTTAGAAAATATATTCTTATTAGAAAGCATCCAAGTACATACCGCCCAGCGGTAGGGATTCAAAGCCACCAACGGCCAGTCCCGAAAAAACAACAACAAAATCGAAAAATTAATAACATCACACGTTGAAGTCATCAAACGCAGACTGATAGACTTCACCATCCACGTTCGATATCCAGGTCCAACTTCGACTGAATCCGGTGACACCACAATGGGAGTCCACTAATCCCACATACGCTTCCCGGGATTGACGAACTTGTTCTTCTTCTTCTCTCTCTTAGCCAGACGCGCTGTCTGCTTCGCAACCTCAACCTAATACGAATAGTCCGACTTTTGGGTGAGATGCAAACCCCCGGCTACGCCCCGATACTCGCGGAAATCGCCATTCGCCCTTTGCGCATCTTCAAATTCCGCATAAAGAGGTACGAACCGCTCACGGCGAGCCATGAATTCCGCAGAAACCTCTCTCTTTCCCGCTCTACGAGCACGGCGAACCATCACCTCAGAAAGTTCTAAGCTTCGACGAGATTCCGCTTCGTACTCCTCTCTAACACGAGTAGCTTCCCTTACGGCTAAATCCTTAGCGCGAGAGAAACTGGCATCGATCTCCTCTCTGATACGAACAGCATCTGCCTGCGCCGCTGCAGCCCTAGATTCGGCTCTGCGAAGCTCCGCGCTGTTCGCACTCACCGCTTTGCTCATAACGCGAAGACCCTGTAAAACGGAAAAATCATCCTATATAAAAAAAAATAATAATATATACGTAGTAACCAAAGAATAGACGAACCTTGTTGAAAAGCCTCGATGCCTTCGCAAACGGCGTGTCGGCCGGGCCTCGGGGTGGCGTCTCGGTTGGGTCAAATTCGGAGGCCGAAAAATCAATAAGATCCTCAATATTGATATCGCCATCAAACGCTTGACCACGACCAATCGGAACTTCTCTGTCCTGCGGAGATCTAGATCTCTCCCTCTCCTCCGCATCATCATCCGCCTCGAACTCAGTATGGCTGTCGCGAGAAAAACCGGATAGATAATAGGCAACGGCGCGACGAACCCTTTTCGGAGAAAAGTATCCCCAATGAAGCGGGCCGCCACGAAGAAGATTCATGACCTCAGGGAAATCCTCGAGCATCGGCCTGTGGAGGTTAGGCACTGCGAGACAAGCAAAAAAAGTTAAAACCTATGCACATACGGATATGGAGATCATATCAATAGAATACCAGTGGTCGCCCACGCGGTCCTGAACAAGGGAATGCAGCCCTCTTCCACGGACGCGCTGTCGATTTTGGCGTAGAAGAATCGCTCAATCCAACCATGCTCATTCGAGGCAAGTCCGCCAACGACCGTCATGTCCCGCCGAGGAGCTAAATAAAAGCCGTCATTTCTTCATTTAAATGTCAACATAGCCGAAAGGTAGTCCGCATGAAGGGACATCCCGCGCTCATAGCCTAACACCAAAATCCCGACAAGGTGTTGTAACCCGCCGGGACGTAGTTGGCCGAACGGTACACAAAACCTATCGAAGAACTCGACAATGGCTCGAGGAATAGGGAACCATATCTGACAGTTCAACAGAAAGGCTCTGTAGCATGAAAAATAACCCGGGGACGGATTCTCGACATCTTGGCCTGGGACGGAAAGGCAAAACTGATTTGACTCAAGAATTTCACGGAGATTCCTCATATCTCTGAGGCAACTGGCAGTGATCACACTAGGACCAGCTGCCCTCCTCCGAGGTTTATCCTTCTTCGGAACCCAAAAACTCGAAGGCGGCACCTTTGCGGCCTTCAAGGCTAAACAATATTCCGAAAACTCCTCCTCGGTCGAGAAAGAACATTGAAAGATCGGGCTGGGAAGAGGACAATCGCCCGAAGTATCAAGGTCGCTCGGATCAAAGATAGACGCATGAGCATGATCTGAAACTCTCGACTCGGAAGACATATCGGACGAGAAGGGATCCAAAGGAAGAAGTAGAGAGAGAACTTCTTGAGACTTAGACAAGTTATGGAAAATGAGTGAATAACTTAAGAGACTCATTCCATATACTTATAGGGAAAAATTTTACAATTTACCCTTGGACTTTTGGCCATTAAAGTTCCGCCTACTTCTACCAAACTCGCCAAACAAACTCAATCCACTCGCAAGAACCCTACTATTCTTACGAGCTGGGGGGCTAACTGTTGGGGTCAAAATCGGTACGACGGAATCAATAGCCAAAACTCCCCGCAAAAATATAAAACTCGAAAAGCCGTTTTATAAAACTCGAAGATCGTTTTATATAACTCGAGAAGCCGTTTTATAAAACTCGAAGATCGTTTTATAAAACGAGAAGATCGTTTTATAAAACTCGAAAAGCCGTTTTATAAAACTCGAAGATCGTTTTATAAAACTCGAGAAGCCGTTTTATAAAACTTGAAAATCGTTTTATAAAACTCGAAAAGCCGTTTTATAAAACTCGAAGATCGTTTTATAAAACTCGAAGATCGTTTTATAAAACTCGAAAAGCCGTTTTATAAAACTCGAGAAATCGTTTTACAAAACCGCGAATAACCGAAAAAGCCGCAAAACGCGAACTAGTCACGACTAGTTCGCCTGCTGGCGAACTAAGCCAGGCTGGCTGGCAACCTAGAGCCAGCAGGCAAACTAGAAGCTTCAAACTAGTTCGCCAGCAGGCGAACTAAGAATCCCTCGGCTAGTTCGCCTGCAGGCAAACTAGGGACCTCCCGGATCTCCCGCGGCCCCGATTCGAACCTTACGTCCTTCGACACGGTCACATTCTGAACCACACCCAAAATGTCTCTCATTTCGTCTCGATCCGACTTATCGTTTGAATTCTATGATAAAAACCGTAAAACTTCGTTTTCCCGAAAAGAACGCGAAGAAATCGTATAAGACGGCAACGGTTAAGCAAGACACCGAACATCGCCTAAACTATACGATTTATCCGAGATTTTTCGTTAAGATCAGAAAAACGCGTTTTTAATAAAAAACTTCGCGAGAATCGTAAAAAACGGCATCGGATCAGGAAACGGTCTCGTTAAAGTCGTCAAACGGTTTTTATCGTAAAACGCCCCGAAAGGTCCTAAAACACGATAAAAACCCATCTCGCGACATTAACGAAATCAAACCCGAAGATAAGATAACGTTTTGACGGTTTACTCGCAGATGGAAGTTAAAAGGCAAGTTTGAAGATAAATAGAAGATTTCCGCGGAAGAAAAGGAAGGATCGACAGATATGGAAAATTCCCGATATATTCAGTTTCGGGGGAAATGGAAAGATCAAAACCGCCTAAGGAGGAGTATATAAGGTGGAGGCATAGGGCAGAAGCTGGGACACGATTTTCAGAGCTCTCACCACCAAAATTATCATTTAGGAATATTTCCTTTTTCTGTCAGCGAGCTGCGTCTCAATTAGGCTTTTTCGTTCTTAAGTTTTCGGCTGCTCTTTTTGTACCAGTTCTTACGTAGATTCGGAATAAGAACCTCTTTGCTCTCAATTTCGTTTATTCTTTTAAAATTCTAAGTTTATCGTTTTCTTAATCTTCGTTGTGCGGTTCTGCAGATAGCCGGTTCCTTTGGAAACTTAGGGTTTTCCCGAAGTTTCCTTTTTTTACGATATATTGACAGTAGGTGGATTTCGGTTCCCACAGAAAGTGACACTGCAATTTAAGTCATTAGTAGCTTGTTTAACTGATAACATGATTGAGGTAAAACTAGGCATATAGAAAGATTTTGAATCTTTATTAAATAGCCTAAGATCACCTATAACATTAATTAGAACTCTTTCACCATTTGCTATTTTAACATTTCATAAGGCAGGGACAATGTTTTTAATTAATTTTAAGTCATTAATCATGTGGTGTCTAGCTCCTGAGTCTACAACAAATGGTTTTAACAGATTAGATTCAGTTATAGCATTCAAGGAAATTCCAAAGGTAGTAGCATTTAAAGAGTTACCGAAAGAGTTACCAGAGTTGTCCTTAAGGAGTTTGATAAGAGCCTCCATATCAGACCTCCTGATGGTCTCATCATGAGTATTCCTTAAGGCTGAGCCACTGCTGGAAGCTCCTCCCTTGCCCTCACAAGCCTCACTGGTCTGGCGCATGGGTTCATTAGTCTCACCAGAGAAGTGTGCTTTGGCCTCATTGTATCCAGTCTTGAGCTTTTGTGGCTTGAGATGGGGATGGAGTATCCAGCACTTGTCTTTGCCATGACCCTTCTTTTTGCAGTGATCACAGTTCCACACCTTCTTGTCTTCTGGTTTGTAAGAGCTTTTGCTTGCTGTTCCATCAGCTTGATTGGCGAGTACAAGCTCCTTCTTTCCTCCTCCAAAGTGACCCACTGAGCCCTGATCCTTCTGAATCTCTGAGCATACTTCATTTAGAGATGGCAGCTCCTTATTTATTAGGATGTGCTTGATTAGGTCTCCATAGCTAGGATGGAGAGTGTGCAGCAAAGCAAAGACCTTATCTTGCTCTCTCCTCTGGTTGAGCATATTAAAATCAAACTTGCTGGTCTAAGCATTTCAAGTTCAGGCCACAAGAATCTGAACTTCCCAAAGTGTTTATCAAAGTCAGTGTCCTCTTGACTAAGAGTATTGATAGCTCTCTTGACTTTAAACACTCTACTGATATAAGACTTGTTTCCATACACCTTTTGAAGTGTATCCCACAACTCCTTGGGGCTTTCACAGTAGGAGTAAACCTCCTGGAGTGATGAATCAAGACTGTGTTGAAAGATAAACAACACAAACTGGTCCTCCTGACCTTTCTTCTGGGCGCCAGTATCAGCTACAACAACTTCACTTCCATCCTCTCCTAGGATGGTTTTCTTCTGTGGCCTCCCTTCTTCAACAATCTCCCAAAGACCTCTGCCTCCAAGAGCTGTTTTAGCAAGCCTAGCCCAATGTAAGTAATTAGCTCCCTTAAGGGTAACTGGTATTACCACCATTCTTGTGTTTGAGTTTTCTGCTAAATCCATTAGTGTGAACAAGATAGAACAGAGGAAAAACTCAAGATCTGCTTAAAAAAAACAGATGAGAGAGAATGGTGAAATTAGAATGTTGTAGAAGAATTAAGAACAGAGAAGTAACAAGAACAGAGATTTTGCGGAAGTGTAAAAAGATTTATCCCTCAAGAGCATTAAGCTCTGATACCATGATAATTTGTGAGAATTAAAGAGAGATTAAGGAGATTATTCTGGAGAAAAGAGAGATGGACGAGATTTAGAGAGAGAGAGTGAGGAAAATATTTCCCTTAATTAAATCAATGTGTCTTACAACAAAATAAATAGGCAAGATGGCTAAGATAAAAATAATTAAAATAATACAAGTTGGTACACAACGGTCAAATGCACGTGGGGGAGGGCTAAAGTAGAACATTTGAATTTACTCATATGGTCAAGGTCTCCTTCCATCATGGTCACGCTTTGCACCAATGGTCAACGTATTTGTAGTTGACCATATGGTCAAGCTTGTACCATCGCTCTCCTTCCGTCATGGTCACGCTTGCACCAATGGTCATTGTATTCGAAGTTGACCATATGGTTAAGCTCTCCTTCCTTCATGGTCATTCTTGCACCAATGGTCATCTTATTCGAAGTTCACTATCTGGTTAAGCTCTTCTTTCGTCATGGTCACGCTTGCACCAAGGGTCATCTTATTTGTAGTTGACCATATGGTCAAGCTTGTACCAACGGTCATCTCTTCTTATCTTAGTAACTCCTTCATGTCAACAGTTTTGTGTTTAAGAAAGGGAGAGATTAAAGGGATTCTGACCAAGAACACACACTTTATTATGAAGGAGGAGAGGAAACCCCTCTCACTCGCTTAAGAGCTTACAAATGAGCATACACTTGCTTTTATAAGCTTTTCAATCTGAAACTCTTTAAACCTACATCCTAAGGCTGATAATAACTTGAGAGAATGGATGGCTAGGATGAGAGTGAGACTTGTCTTTGGTCTTGGCGAGCTTGATTGGGATTGGTCCATTCAAACTGAGGCAAAAGGCTCCCATGAATGATCCTCCTTATGTGGTTAGATTCATTCATCTCCTTTTGCGTTTTGCCTTCTCTTTACAGCCTGTTTCTTATCCACACAAGATGCTCAGCATATTCTTCTTGCATACACCAACTGAACCCACATGGATCAGACTCCTCAGCAAGCCCTAAACCACACCTTTGAATATTACTCTCTCTTGCCGGTTTGGTTCTTTGTCTTATGTCACAAGTTTCTCTTTGTTCCTTGTGACCCAAGATACCTCAATAGTGATCTCAATAGTGATCACCAAACCCTATTTATGCACAAGCTGAGATGGTCACACTAGAATGGAGTTTAAGCATCTTAGGGCAACAATGGTCTTGTACGGATCCGTACGGTCCGAGTACATCCGTCCGTATCAAATCCATACAAGCCCTAACCCTAATCTTGCACACTACTCCATATCTTCCTAAATGGTGTCTAAGTCACTCCTTGACTTGACCCTAACCTTGCACCAGCCTTAGATCACTCCTTGATAATCTTAGATACTCGTAAAGCACACCATTTCTTTCCCAGAGCTTTAACCCTAACTTTCACTTGACCATCTGTCTCTTTCACCACCATTTCTCTTCTTTAAGTTAACACTCCCCCTCAAGCTTGACTTTAGAGATCCTAAGTCAAGCTTGGAACCTTGAAGAACTCCCTCATTAAAAATCTTACAAGCTTGGCCCTTGTAAGGAAAAGAGTAGAGCCTTCAAGGCCTAGGGATTGGCCAGTGGGTATTTGTGTTCTCATCAGTGTGATGGACACACAAAGACCCTGGATCAAGGCCTAACCGTGATGTGCAACTTAATGGCTTCATTGCACATCACCAACACACCACACACGCATTCTTGGATCTCTTCTTTGGACTGCTTTGTGTCTTCCCTTCACTCTTGGCTTCTTGCCTTCTCATTCTGGTCAGATCACACGTCCACCTTCTTCTTGTATTCTTGAGCATCCAAGTAAAGTACCTGATACATCATTCCACAAGTGTATGAGTTCTCAAGAGATAAACCTATCATGTATATATTAAAGAGTTAAGATCAGGTTTACTCCCTTGTTTATAAAGTTAGGAGTGGCTTCTCTTTGATAAGCCACTTGTATCCTCACTCACTGAGCTTCACAGCTCCTTCTCTTATCATGCAAGCTCATCCACACTCCCTCTCAAGCTTGAGACCGAATATAGGAGGTCCAAGCTTGAATGGTGAGCGCATGTTAACTTCATGATAGTCTTGTGAAGGGCATCACCATCTTCTTCAAACTTGATGCTTGATCTCCACTCCATTACCATTGCATTGAGGAGATACCTCAGTCCACTCAACAAGCACTCCTCACTTAGCTTGTTGAGTAACCTTCTTCTTCCCTCAGTACGGCTTGATCTGTCCTAGATCAGCTTGCAATGGCCTTGAGTACCAAAGGTCATTGAGCTTAAGGATCATAAGGTGGCTCAATTTTCTCCCCTCCTCAAGCTTGGATTGGTTATGTGTCCAAGCTTGAAGTGAGCCTTAATGAGCCTTAAGATCAGGAGCACACCATATACATGGACTGTGCATTCAATCACTGATCACCCTTTCCCTTTTTAACTCCTATGCCTTATGGTTATCAGTCTCCTCCAGACTTAAGTGATAACCACATGGTCTTCCTCTTTCTCGGTTTGATGATGGACAAGAAAACATCATGTGCACCTGAAACATCACTCAAACTCCAGCAAAGATAAGACATAATGCATTGCCTTTTCCCAATGTCTTACTAGCTCTGAACTTAGATGGCCTCTTATTAATTAAGATCAATCTAATGCAAGCTTCATTCTCTAAATGCAAGCAAGTTCTTATCGAGAATCAAGACAAGACATTTAGGCAACCTCATAATCAATATGCAACAACCTTAAGTGATTCTAAGGCAAGCTAGCTAGATAAGAATTTTAAGCTAACATCCTATCAACACAAGACATTAAGAACCAGGCTAAGCCATATTATAATGAGCCATCAGACCAATGCTATACTTTAATCAGATTCTATTCATGTATGTAAACAGATTAAGAAATAACAATCTAAAATCATATTATGTAACATTAAGAACCGGAGGAAGCATTTTTAATTCTCATACACCAAACAAGACTTATTAAGCATCCTAGGACAGATTCAAGATTATATCATCAAGCAATCATCACAATATCCTCAGGTTTCAATCACACAACTCAACACACAGCAACAATCATTATCACAATCTCATATCAAGAAGGTTTTAATAATCGCTTACAGCCAAGGAACCAGGTTGGTCGTTGTATCACCTTCGGATGGAAAGTCGATGAATTCGTGGGATATGAGAGATTGGAAGCCACCCAACTCTTTCTCCTCTAGTCTGTGACTTCTTCCTTGCTTCTCACACTCAAAGACCCCTCTTTTCTTCAAACCTTCTTGGCGCCATGACACAGCTTCTATTTTGAACAGGATCTGAACTTCTCTTGGACAAGGCATCATGAAAGAGGTTCGCGAGGCCTCTATACACACCTCTGCTTCCAAAGAGACTCTTCATCAGGTTGGTAATGAACTGAGGCTGATAGGAAAGGAGTAACACGTCCAAAGCTTCAATCTTCTCCTTCAAAGTAAATGAGCCTGGATCTTGAGTCTTCACGGGTTTCTTCTTTGAGCTGAGTAAAGACTTGTGATTTTTGGAAGCTAAGCTCAGGCTTCTTGAGTTGTGATGAGTATTATGGTATGTTAAAATAATAGGAGAGACTTAAGTAAAGAGGACATGAGCTTGGAAAAGAAGTAAGAAGTGTACGAACAAGGGTTGTCCGTACAAGTTTGTTACCGCGGTAAATGATATACCAAAGGTAACTTGAGCATCAAGAAGGCTAAAGACTCTTAAAGGGAAAGAAGGTTTGGTTCGTGTAAAATCAGACCGTTAAGGGATAAGCTTTAGGCTAAGGCTCCCCGTATGCAAGATGTAAAGGTG
This sequence comes from Eruca vesicaria subsp. sativa, assembly GCA_932364175.1. Classification (NCBI taxonomy): domain Eukaryota; kingdom Viridiplantae; phylum Streptophyta; class Magnoliopsida; order Brassicales; family Brassicaceae; genus Eruca; species Eruca vesicaria. The sequence continues at coordinate 398,593 of CAKOAT010800709.1, read as the reverse complement.
AATGGCATCTTGGAAGATGCCATGAGCATCTTGGAAGATGCCATGAGCATCAAGCGTGCATAGGATCTGAACCACATGATCTGTCCCAGGCGCGTCTCTTCTTGTTGACTCCACATGTGTGGTCTTTGAACCTTATCTCCTCTTGTAAACCAGAAACCCTCATGTCTCCTCCTATATATTGTGTAATCTCGCCATTAATAAAACTTAAGCAATTCAGACTCATTATTCTCTAAGTCTCACCATGGTTACTAATCTCTAATCTCATTTCTGAATTAAATCTCTTACCAATCTCTTCTCTAGTCCTTTTAATCTCTCTTTCAATCTCTCTTAGCTCAGATTAAACAAAAATATTATGGTATCAGAGCCAGGTTGACTCAATATGAGCTCGCATTGAAGGTTTGAAGATTCAAACCTTGTTTTTGCCAGGAAAACTTGAAAGTTGTTCTTGGTGGCTGTTTCTGGATTCAAGACTTGTGTGGTCTTGGATAATCATTCTGCGTGAAGAGTAAAGACTAAAGATTGGATCTTTATAAATTTGTGTGTGTCTTCTACAAAGGTTTCATCTTTATCAAGTTGTTGAAGTTTAGCTGGTGAAGATGGAAGGAGGTATTAAGATGAAGGTTCTGGTTGTTCTTAATGATGGAAACTACCTTTTGTGGTCGCGGTTAGTGAAGACTGCTGTGGAGGGTTATGGAGTCACATCACACCTGGAACTTATCACTCAAGATGGAGATTAGGAAGATGTCACAAACGACGAAGACAAATGGGAGCAAGAAGACCTATTGGTGCTATCCGTGTTGCAATGATCGTTGGATCAACCCATACTTGAAGCGTTCATCTACTGTACCACGGCTAAGGATCTATGGGATACTCTCAAGAAGGTCTATGGTAATGTCTCTAACCTAAGCCGTGTGTTTGAAGTCAAGAGAGCAATAAACAACTTAGCTCAAGAAGACATGGAGTTTACTAAACATCTTGGAAGGCTTAGAGCTCTATGGTCTGAGTTGGAGATGCTTAGGCCTAACACCACGGATGAGGATCAGCTCATTGAAAGACGTGAACAAGATAAAGTCCTCGGGCTCTTGTTAACTCTCAATCCTTCTTACAACAACCTCATCAAGCACATCCTAAGGTCTGAGAAGCTTTCTTCACTAGAAGATGTTTGCGGTCAAGTTCAGAAGGAGCAAGGGTCAATGGGTTTGTTTGGAGGAGGTAAAGGAGAGCTGACATTAGCAAATCAGGTCACACAAGAAGCTCATGGAGAGGGTCATCAAGATAACAAAGCCGCGTATGGAAGAGGTGAGGATAGGAGTTCAATGGAATATGTGACCATTGCAAGAAGCATAGTCACAAGAAGAGCCAATGCTGGATCCTCCATCCTCATCTCAAATCAGCCAAGTTCATGAAGGAGAAAGAGGGTAGAGCTCACATGTCTGAAGGATCAAATGGGGGGGGGGGTACAAGCAAGACAAGTGGTGGAGAAGGTCATGAGGCGACTGATGGCAAGTCAATGGTGGCCTACACTGGTGGTTGTTTTGCGAGTAACAAAGACCAAGGCAATGACTACATCAGGCGCTCAGACATTGAAGATCTCATCAAGATCTTCAATGAAAATGGTAAACTTGCTTGTTACTCATTTGGTGCCTCTTTAATAGATGATAATCTGGTCGCATTGTTAGATAAGCCTAGGAATGGTAGGATGAGTAGTATTACAAATGGTAACTTAAATAGGATAAATGAACCTAGTAATGTCTACACTCCATCTAGTATCCTTTGTCACAATGCTAACACTATGCTGAAACCTCTAGTGATTGATTCTGGTGCTTCTTGTCATATGATAAGTGATATAAGCTTGATTAAAAACATAGAACCTGCTAATGGAAATGTGATGATAGCTAATGGTGATAAAATACTTATTAGGGGAATAGGTGACTTGAGATTGTTTGACAAGGATACTAAAGCTTTGTATATGCCTGAGTTTGCCTCTAATCTATTGTCGGTTAAAAGGTGCACCAAAGACTTGAATTGAAATGTTATATTCACCCCTGATGATGTGAGATTTCAGGATATTAAGAGCAGCAAAGTGATCGGAAAAGGAGTCACTAAGGGAGAGCTTTATGTTCTTGAAGACTTAGCATTTATTTCTAATTTTAGTTGTTTCCATTCTGCTTCTGTTCTGAATAAGAATGCTCTGTGGCATGCTAGACTAGGACATGCACATACTAGAGCTTTAAACTTGATGTTACCAGGTGTGGTTTTTCAAAATAATGATTGTGAAGCTTGCATTTTAGGCAAGCATTGTAAAACTGTTTTTAAGAAATCATCTAATGTTTATGAAAGTTTTTTTGATTTAATTCACTCAGATGTTTGGACTGCTCCTTGCTTATCTAGAGAGAATCATAAATACTTTGTAACTTTCATTGATGAAAAGTCTAAATACACCTGGTTAACTCTCGTACCTTCAAAAGATAGGGTGATTGATGCATTTAGAAATTTTCAAGCTTATGTGACTAACCATTATCATGCCAAGATTAAAAATTTTAGATCAGATAATGGAGGAGAGTACATGAATCATGCGTTCCAAGCTAATGTTCCTAAGAGGTTTTGGAGTGATGCTGTGGCCACTGCATGTTACTTGATCAATAGGTCTCCCACCAAAGTGTTTAATGATCAGTCTCCTTTTGAGGTATTAAACAAGTACAAGCCGGTTCTGGATCATTTGAGAGTGTTTGGATGTCTTTGCTATGTGTTGATTCCCGGGGAGTTGAGAAATAAACATGAAGCCAAGAGTACTAAGGCTATGTTCATTGGGTACTCTACAAGCCAAAGGGGTATAAATGTTATGATCCAGAAGCAAGGAGGGTTCTTGTGTCCAGGGAGGTCAAGTTTATTGAATCAAGAGGGCTGTATGATGAGAAGAACCGAGAGGACTTGAAGGATCTCACCTCAGATAAAGCTGCAATTAAGAGTTATTTGGAGTGACTTGGTATTAAAACAACCCAGGATCAGAAGGGAGATCAACCAAGACCATCACAAGCGAGTGCATCACCCCCACCATGATCATGAAGGGGGGAGTGAAATACACAACCAAGATAATGAAGTACACAACCAAGAAGAGACTCACATGGAAGAGCAAACTGAAGGAACGGGTGAGGCTGAGGAAGTTTCAAGTGCGCAAGAAAGGGAAGTGTTTGGTTCCGGGTCTCCTGATCAAGGTGGGACATCTCAAGAGAGGAATGAAGATGTGTTTGGTCAAGGAGAAGAGGGGCGTGAAAACACTGAGGAAACAAGACAGCCATTGAGAAGAAGCACAAGGATAAGGCATCCACCATCAAATTGGGTGAATACTAGAGTATAGTATAGTGCTCAAGCAGTTGAACATCCTTCTCAAGCGGTATGCTCTTTTGCTGCATTCTCCGAAGAGCATTGTAGCTTTGTTTCTTCCCTTGATGAGAACATGGTTCCAAGAACTTATGAAGAGGCGGTGCAAGATAAGGAGTGGAGGTTATCAGTAAAGGATGAAGCTGATGCTATGGTAAGAAATGAAACATGGTATGAGAGCAGTCTACCTAAAGGGAAGAAGGCTGTGACAAGTAGGTGGATCTTCACAATCAAGTTTCTGCCTAAAGGGAAGATAGAGAAGAAGAAAAATTGGTTAGTTTCAAGGGGCTATACTCAGACTTATGGTGAGGATTATATAGATACCTTTGCACCAGTAGCAAAGCTCCATACCGTCAGAGTTGTTTTGTCTTTGGCTATAAACCTGAAGTGGGGCTTGTGGCAAATGGATGTCAAGAATCCCTTCCTACAAGGAGAACTTGAAGATGAAGTTTATATGTATCCTCCACCTCGTCTTGAGCACCTAGTTAAGAAGGGAAATGTGCTAAAGCTTAAGAAGGCTATCTATGGTTTAAAGCAGTCCCCAAGAGCTTGGTACCACAAGTTAAGTACTACTTTAAATGGAAGAGGTTTTAGGAAATCCGAGCTTGATCACACTCTCTTCACTCTCACTACTCCAACAGGTATGGTGGTTCTACTTGTGTATATTGATGACATCATTATCACAGATTCTACTTGTGTATATTGATGACATCATTATCACAGGAAGTGATAAAGATGGTATTCAATCAACCAAGGACTTTCTTAAGACTGTTTTTGAGATTAATGATCTGGGAGAGATGAAATACTTCCTTGGTATTGAGCTATGTAGATCCAAGGAAGGTTTGTTTCTGTCCCAAAGAAAGTATACACTTGATCTTTTGAAAGATGCAGGTATGCTAGGAGGGAAGACAGCTAAGATGCCCTTAAAGGATGGATATAAAGTTCCACATGAGGGGGAGATTGAAGATAGCAAGCCATTCCATGATGCCAAGCTTTATAGGAAACATGTTGGTAAGTTAATATACTTAACTATCACATGTCCTGATATTTGTTTTGCTGTGAATCAGGTGAGCCAGCATATGAAAGTACCAAAGGAGCATCACTGGCACATGGTGGAGAGGCTGTTGATGTATCTGAATGGAACGCCAAGCCTTGGTGTATGGATGGGATGTAATGATAGAAGATCAACTACTGGTTATTGCACATTCATTGGTGACAACTTGGTTACATGGAAGAGTAAGAAGCAAAAGGTGGTGTCATGCTCAAGCGCTGAAGCTGAGCATAGAGCAATGTTGAAGCTAACAAATGAGCTTGTATGGATCAAAGGAATACTGAAGCACTTAGAGATTGATCAAGCCACACCAATGACTATACATTGTGATAACCAAGCAGCAATACACATAGCCTCCAACTCAGTCTTTCATGAGAGCACCAAGCACATTGAAGTTGATTGCCATAAGGTTAGGCAAATGATTGTGGCTGGAGTTGTGTTACCATGCTATACTCGGGGTGAAGATCAGTTGGCTGATGTCTTCACCAAGGCGGCTAGACAAAAGACCATGGAGTCCATTCATATCAGATTAGGACTCATGGATCATACTATACCCAGCTAATCCCCTCGCTATGGGGCCTTTACTCTTTTCCTCATTAAGGTTTTATCCCAAAAGTGTTTTCTTTAGTGAGGTTTTTAATGAGGAAGGTGCTCATGGCATTCCAAGCTAGACTTGTTCCACATGGTCTAGCTTGAGGGGGAGTGTTGAGTTGTGATGAGTATTATGGTGTGTTACAATAATAGGAGAGACTTAAGTAAATAGGACATGAGCTTGGAAGAGAAGTAAGAAGTGTACAGACAAGGGTTGTCCGTACAAGTGTGTTACTGCGGTAAATGATATACCAAAGGTAACTTGAGCATCAAGAAGGCTAAAGACTCTTAAAGGGAAAGAAGGTTTGGTTCGTGTAAAATCAGACCGTTAAGGGATAAGCTTTAGCCTAAGGCTCCGCGTATGCAAGCTGTAAAGGTGAATGGCATCTTGGAAGATGACATGAGCATCAAGCGTGCATAGGATCTGAACCACATGATCTCTCTCAGGCGCGTCTCTTCTTGTTGACTCCACATGTGTGGTCTTTGAACTTTATCTCCTCTTGTAAAGCAGAAACCCTCATGTCTCCTCTTATATATTGTGTAATCTCGCCATTAATAAAACTTAAGCAATTCAGACTCATTATTCTCTAAGTGTCACCATGGTTACTAATCTCTAATCTCATTTCCGAATTAAATCTCTTACCAATCTCTTCTCTAGTACTTTTAATCTCTCTTTCAATCTCTCTTAGCTCAGATTAAACAAAAATATTAACTATCACACTTCTCAGCTGTACTGCTCAAACACACAGACTCAATGGAATTAGAAGTCTTAGCCAACTGAAGACAGTATAGTTGATTCTTGCTGTCTCCTCTACCAATGACTCTCCCAGCCTTCAAATCTTGATACTCAACCTCATTTGGTCTGAATACTACTTGACAATCAAGATCAACTGTTGCCTTCTTCACAGACAATAGATTTGAAGTAAACTGGGGCTTGTAGAACGCATCAGTCTCTTTCTCAAACAATTTGAGTTTTCCCACTCCTTCTATTGGAACCATTGCACCATTAGCTATCATCACACCTCCTGTGGCTTTCCTCACATTACCTATCAAGTTTGAATCACTAATCATGTGATGACTTGCTCCAGAATCAATGAAGATAGGTTTGTTGGATGTGGATGCTTTGGCAGGAGTACCTAGTCTCCGGGTCGTAGCCAATGCATACACATGCTTTACAAACTCATCCCATTCCTTCTTTGTGACACGCTCATCTGATCCTTTACTCTCTTGCTCCTTCAGAACAATGCTTCCTTCACCCATATAGGCTGAACAAGAACACAGTCCCATAACTCTCTTCCCACACTTTCCCATGTTGATATGAGCTGTAGAAATCATTCATCTCCTCCTCTTCTTCCGGAAGCCCTCACTCATACTCCCGGTTAGCCTCCATGAGCCCTCACTCCTAGTCATGGTTAGCCTCTTGTCATCACATCTTCTCCGAGAGCTCTCACTCCTACTCTCGGTTGGCTCCCGTGAGCTCTCACTCCTACTCTGGGTTAGCCTCTTCTCAACATTTAACCATCTTTTGGAAAGTCTTCTTAACCTTCCTCTCTTACAATTTATACCACCCTTCCACCAAGCTAATCTCTTGTCCTGCTCACACACATCACAAGTGTATTGAACCAACTCACACATCTCATTCACAAGAAAGCAAAAGATACCATCTTGTTCTCTTCTTTCTTGAACTACTTCTAGCCTTGCCATAAGCTCCAGCCACACTTCTTTCAGCCTCCACACAAGCTGATAAAGTTCATCATTTCCTTGTCTCAAGCCACGGATCACCCCTTTGGCTTCATGAACCTCTAAACTTGATGTCTGACCTTCTTCAGTAGCTTTCTCCTTTAAAGGTTCCTCCTTTAGATGAATCTCATCCAAACTTGCTGTCTGATCTTTCTCAGCAGCTCTCTCCTTTAAAGGTTCCTCCTTTATCTGGTTACTCCAAACCACACAGCTTTCCAAAGCTGCCTTCATCCAATCTGGCCAAATCTCACAGCTTCCCAAAGCTGTCTTCATCCAATATGACCAAACCAACTCGTTTTCTCTCTCTTTCTTCACTTGGTAACTCGACCTTGTCTTTATATCTAAGCTAAAGTCGTTTGATTCCATCAGAAACACCCAATCAAACGCAGAAAATGAAGAACAAAGCTCAAAAACACCAAGAACAGCTCAAGAACACCAAGAACACGAACCCAGATTTTCTCCAAATGAAAAACGAAACACTCCGTCCCTGTTAGTCAACCTGGCTCTGATACCATAAACACTTTTTTTGTTTGTAGAGTGTTTACTATTGAATCTCAAAACTTTTCTTAGTCTAATATCTTTTAATCTCTTCTTTTCTCTTTAAATCTTCTTCTAATCTCTTTCCTTAGCTCATAAATCCCCTAAACCTCTAAAAATAATATTTAGAAGTATGTCTAAACTACTTGAGTCTATGGTTTAGATTAAACTTGAGTTCATTAGTTTGTTTTGTGGGTCATTGCATTCTCTTTGTCTAAGTGTTTTGAATTTAATCATATAGCTAGTAGCTTCATTCGGATTGAACTTGTTGCATCATATAGTTGTTGTTTAAGATTGTGCATTCATGTATTGATGCATTTAAAAATCCAGCCTAGTATGCATTGCATCTAGAGAATGTCTAAATTGCTTATTCTTGTTCTTGTGGTTTGGCTTGTTTCAAGAATAATGCTCTTATGTTATTGCATTAGTGATCAAACCAAATGTGATCTTGGTTTGGTCCCAATGGGAAGATCTAATCTTTCCTTGAGCTTTGATGATTATAGGTTCACATGATATGATCAGTGACACACCAAGAACAAAGGTGAAGATACAAAGGTCTAGGCCATTGTATGAATAATACCATTAGGACATGTCTAGTCCTAAAGACTACAGGAAGTGTAGCATGGGTTATTATACCATGAGAGGTTGTCTTGTGAGCTCTCTATGGTGATTCAAACACCCTTAGTTCCTGGTTAAGGAAGAGAGCAAGATCACAAGACCAAAACCATCATCAAAGTATTTTAAAGACTGATGGTCCTAAGGCCATGTATTACTCACGGTTATACAAGCTTAGTACATTTTAGACTCGGTCCTAAGCTTGAGGGGGAGAAATGATGGGTAGATACATGGTCCAATGTGTTGCCATTACAAGGACTTCACTAAAGGATCATCAACAAGGTATAGGCAGTGGCATGTCTGTGCAAAGGGTCTATTCAGAGCAGTCCTGGTGTGTGTAAGCTGAAAGCTCATTTCCAATCCAGCCGGTTGAGAATGAGGCTGAAGAATCCACACAACCTCCCATCCAAGTTGGTGGTGTCCGTGAAGAGGTTGTAAATGGACAAGTGAGGGATTCAAGTGGACTTCCAAGCCTGCCAGTCCTCATCTAAAATAAAAGAGAAGTTTCATAAACTCAATTCATTTCAATACATTCATCATTTCCTTCTTAAGTCTTGAAATGATATCTAAAATGGTTGAATGAATTGTTGCTAGTGTGATCAATCCAATTGCTACAGCTTATGTCTTAGTATAAGATCCATCATTGATATCTTGCTTCATTTAGAAATTGTCTAAGTTGCTTTGAATCATTGGTTTTGATCTAACTAAGTGAAAGTAAATGAAGAACAAAGTGAAGAACAAGTGAGGGAGAGTGAGAGTGATTCCTTGAGGATGAAGAGAGTAAAGTGAAGAAATTATTTTCCTTGATTAATTAACTCAGCTTGCATTCAAATATATAGACTAATCTAGACTAACAATTTACAAGGAGACAAGAAGAATATAATAAAGAATTGCTTGCTTTTGGCCGTGGATAGTGACAGGTCCTAAACGGTCCAAAGCTTCCCCATCCTTAAGTAGAACATGTGATCCTTCTATTTAAATATTGTTCTTGCATCACATTCCACTCCAACGGCTCCATTGACTTTCTGATGCAGATATTGGCGAGTTTGAGCTTCCCTTGCTCCTCAAGGTAAGTTAGGAGCAAAGTGTGTACGGACCAACATCAAACCATCTATCTCCTTGTCTCTTTCTTTCTTAATATCAATACTCCCCCTCAAGCTTAGCCATAAGATATGGTTAAGCTTGGAACCATGAAGACAACCCCTCGTTAAAACCTTTGTACAGAAAACCCAATGGGATAAAACCATACAGAGGAAAGAGTAGGAGCTTTATGATTGAGAGGATCTTGGTAGGTCTATGAGTCCTAACCGTGGGTGAATCGGCTCACAGACCTTAGAGCTTGCTCCCTTGGTGAAAATATCAGCTAGCTGATCTTCACTTCTTGTGTAGCATGGTAGAATAATCGTCTGCTCCACAGCTTGTCTAACCTTGTGACAATCCACTTCAATGTGTTTTTTTCCTTTCATGGAAGACTGAGTTAGAGGCTATGTGGATAGATGCTTGATTATCACAATGCATTGTTATTTGTGTTGTTGCCTCTATGCCCAAGTCTCTTAGCAGGTTCCTGATCCAAATGAGCTCACTTGTAAGCTTCCTCATTTCCCTATATTCTGCCTCACCACTTGAACATGATACCACCTTTTGCTTCTTGCTTTTCCAAGTCACTAAGTTGCCTCCAATGAAGGTACAATAGCCAGTTGTAGACCTCCTGTCTACTCTATCTCCAGCCTAATCTGCATCACAATAACCAAATATCTCTGTACTCTTGTTGCAACCCATCCATACACCTTGTCTCGGAGCTTCCCTTAGGTACCTTAGTATCCTTTCCACCATATTCCAGTGATTGACTTTAGGACCTTGCATGTGCTGACTCGGTTTACTACAAAGGAGATATCTGGCCGAGTGATGGTTAGATAGAACAGCTTTCCCACCATTCTTCTATAGAGTTTGAAGTCTCCAAATATTTCATCTTCAAACTCCCCCTCACGCAAGACTTTGTATCCTTCTTCAAGTGGTGTCTTGGCCATCCTTCATCCAAGCTTTCCTGCCTCATCTAATAAATCAAGTGTGTACTTTCTTTGGGTTAGAAACAGCCCTTCCTTGGATCGGCACATTTCTATTCCTAGAAAGTACTTTTTCTCACCCAAATCTTTAATATCAAATGAGGACTTAAGAAAAGCTTTAGTAGAGATGATACCTTCCTTATCATTTCCAGTAATGATTATATCATCACCATAGATCAAGATTACCACAATACCTTGCTTGCTTGTGAGAGTGAAGAGGGTGTGATCAGCTTTTGATTTTATAAAACCTCTTCCATTTAGGGTTGTGCTCAACTTGTGATACCAGGCTCTAGGTGATTTCTTCAGACCATATATAGCCTTCTTCAGCCTCAAGACATTCCCTGGTTTCACCATGCTCTCTAGGCCAGGAGGTGGTCTCATATACACCTCATCCTCTAATTCTTCTTGTAAGAATGCATTCTTGACATCCATTTGCCGTAGATCCCATTCTAAGTTCACAGCCACTGATATTATGATCCTTATGGTGTGGAGTTTGGCTACTGGTGTAAAGGTGTCAAGATAGTCTTCTCCATTAACCTGAGTGTACCCTATTGCAACCAACCTGGTCTTCTTCCTCTTTGGCTTTCCATTGGCCAAATACTGGATGGTGAAGAGTAACCGGCTGGTCACAGCCTTCTTGCCTTTGGGTAACTCAGTCTCAAACCATGTGTCAATCCTTTCCATAGCACCCATCTCTGCTCCCACTGATTATCTCTATTCCTCATCTTCCATTGCCTCTTCATAGATCTTTGGGATGAAGTCTTGGTCGAGATTGGTCAGAAGAACTTGGTGTTGCTGAGGAAAGGTTGCCATATAGCATGCTGCTTGAATAAGATGTGCAACAACATTGTTGTTGAAGTACACTCTTGTGTTGATCCAGTTAGATGGGGGGTGTTTGATCCGAGTGCTTCTCCTTAGTGTTTGAAGTTGTTGTTCTTCTACCACTGGTTCTGGTTCTTCAATGTCTTCACTAGCTTCTTCCTTCTCTTGATGATCTTGACCCGGTTCACCATCTTGATCATATGCTCTTTATGAATCATCNCAACATTGTTGTTGAAGTACACTCTTGTGTTGATCCAGTTAGATGGGGGGTGTTTGATCCGAGTGCTTCTCCTTAGTGTTTGAAGTTGTTGTTCTTCTACCACTGGTTCTGGTTCTTCAATGTCTTCACTAGCTTCTTCCTTCTCTTGATGATCTTGACCCGGTTCACCATCTTGATCATATGCTCTTTATGAATCATCTTCATTTTCTCTTGATGGTTGTAATTGTGATTCAGGCTCATTGTCCCGGTCAGGATCAAGGTGGTGAGGTTGAGAGTGAGATTCTGGTCCACTTGTTGTTGATGAACCCGTGGCATTTGAGGGAACTAAGGAGCTAATCCCTAGACTTTCCATGATGATCCGAAGGTTGGTTGCTGCTCTATCTGATCCTCCATGAGACAAGTCACTGAGATCCTCCCAATTCTTCTTGTCATAGAAGCCTTTCTCCTCCACAAATTTGACATCCCTTGACACTAGAACTCTCCTAGAATCGGGACAGTAGTATTTGTACCCTTTTTGTGTGTGTGCATATCCAATGAACATTGCTTTGACACTCTTAGGGTCGAGATTGCTTCTTTGTTCACCTGGTATCAACACATAGCACACACATCCAAACACACGTAAGTGGTCTATAGGAGGGTTTGTTTTATGCAATACCTGAAATGGGGATTCATCTTGGAGGATTTTAGTAAAATCTTTAGAACTTTAGAATGGTATTGAGAGACTAAGTGAGATTAATGAGAGAATTAGAGAGTATGAGAGATTATCATGATGAACAAGAGAGAATATGACTGAAGAAAAATACTCGTTAGCTTTATTAATGAGAGGTTAGAAGATATATATAGGAGAGCATACAAGGGTTTTGACAACTCTAAAACACTATTAGAATCATGTGAAGTCAAGGAGAGGAAGAAGGCTAATTTTGGATTGCTTGGACCAGAACACACACACATGTGGCTCACTAGTAAAGTGGGACGTGTATAGCTTTGCAGCTTCTCCTTTTGGATAGCTAAGGCCAGCTCATACACGCTTCCCTTTCTTATCCCTAAACGGCTACAACACAAGGCATCTCGAAGATCCTTTAAGAGATGCTTTCTCGGCTACTTCTCCCTCCATATGTCTCCTTCATTTATTCTTATTGCCTTAAGTTCCAAGGTACCATAGATGTGTACGGATTAGGGTTTGGTCCATACACATTTCACCCTAAATTTGCACAAACCATTTTGTGCTCCAAAGACCAAATATACAAGTTTTGGGTCGAGGTGGTCCGTACGGATCTGTACAGTCCAAGTACATCAGTCCGTACCAAATCCGTACGGCCTCACCCTAAACTTGGAGTTTGGTCATACACCTCTAACTCCTCCTTGTAGTCTAACCCCATAGCTCTCTTACACACATCTTGGTCTCTCTTTTCAACACTCCCCCTCAAGCTTGACCATATAGAGTAGGTCAAGCTTGGAATGCCACGAGATCTTCCTCATTAAAAACCTTACCAAAGAAAACCCTCCTTACGGATAAAACCTTGATAAGGAAAAGAGTAAAGATCCCATGGCGAGGGGACCTATCTGGTTTTAGGACCAAGATCAATGAGTCCTAACCTGATGTGAATGGACTCCATTGTCTTCTGTCTTGCAGTCTTGGTGAAGACATCCCCAAGTTGATCTTCACTCCTTGTGTAACTTGGCAAGATCACTCCCAAACCAATCATCTGCCTTACCTTGTGGCAATCAACCTCTATGTGCTTTGTCCTCTCATAAACACTTTTGTGTTTGTAGAGTGTTTAATAGATACTCAGATTAATTTATGTGACAGATTTAAGAGAATAGAGAGAATAGATGAACTAGAGAGAGAGAGAGAGAGGCTCAAAACTCCATTAATTAATTATGAGAGTTTACATCAAATTTATACAAGAGAGAGATCCATTTTCGAAATACAATGCAAGAGGATAAGATAAGCATGTGTAGTCAAAGGCCAGGCTGGAATTCCCATGGCTGAGATTGCTCACATGCTTCCAATAGTGCTAAAGCACTCATGTCCTTTCCAGCCAGTGACAGCCTATCCAAGGCTCCTCTCTTATCTTTTCTCATACTCAGATCAAGTGTAGACAGTCTAAGGTAACTCCTCCTTGCCGTACGAGTTACCATGGTAACATAGGTAACTTCTTTAGTTACCACAGTAAAAACAAACTTACTGTGGTAAATCTCCAAACTTACTGTCTGCCCCAAATCTCTTGCTCTCTCAATGTATAAACTATTTGTCACCTCATCTCAACACTTCCTCTCAAGCTTGACCATGTGGAACAAGTCAAGCTTGGATTGCCATGACATCTTCCCTCATTAAAAACCTCATCAAAGAAAAACCCAATGGGATAAAACCCTGATGAGGGAAAAAGAGTGGAGATCTCATGACGAGGGGATCAGCTTCTAGGAGTAAGATCAATGAGCCCAAGCCTAGAGAGTATGGACTCCATTGTCTTTAATCTCGCTGCCTTAGTAGACACATCTGCAAGCTGGTCTTCACTTCTTGTATAGCATGGCAGAATCATGATGTGATCATGGAAAGCACCAACGAATGGGAGCATGAACCTGAACATGAAGACCTTGTAGCTGAGGATGCAACACTGAAGAATTGTGTGAAAAGAAGAATACATTTGTCTTGGCAGAAGCTTGATCATCCAAGACATCTTAACCATCATTCAAGCTATTCCACCTTCAAGCTGATCATCATCTAGGCAAGTAGAATTGTGTGTGCTCTTTTCCTCACTTCCGGTTTTGTCCCACGTGGTTTTCTGGAGGAAGGTTTTTAACGAGGTTACAAGAATAATTCTCATATCACCTAGCTGATGATTTCGGACCAACCACATTTCTACCTTATGTTACCTTTATATCTAAGTTTTTATGTTATTTTCAAACTTCAGTCTTTGTGTGTTTTCAAGAGGAGTCTTTGTCTTTATTTCCTCTTGTATTTTTCGAGGTGTCTTGCATGTAAGGAACTCTCTCTTTATATGCTGGACGAATTTTAGTAATAAGATATCACATTTTCAATTCAAAAAGACTTTGTTTCTCTCTTAAGCTTGCTTTTGTCGAGTTTAGAGTGTTGGTGAGTAATATCAAACTTCTGGTGTGTAATATCCAGAGCCTAAGGGTGTCTATTTCAGTGTTTCATATCTGATCTAGCCATCTAGGAGTATCAGGAAGCCTTCCGCAGCCTCTTGTGTCACCATTCAATCCACTGCCTTTGAGAAACTTGAGTCTTTTGATTCGTTTCTGCAAAGGATTATCCCATCTGTTCCAGAGAGCATCATAGGGTTACATTAAGTGGTATCAGAGCAATCTCTGGAAGGGAAGTGTTCTTACTCTCCCTTCATATTCAGTTTGGAAATCAGTAAATATGTGTGTTTGTGGTCGAAATCTGATAGAATAAGATCCTTTGATCTTGTTATTAAGTTTGGACTTTTCATATGTTTACTCAGACCGTTTTTGATCTGTTTTGTTAATCTGGATCTGTTTAGATTTGAGAACTATCAATCTGTTTCTGTTTTGATTAAATCCCAGCCTGAATCTGATCTAAATTGTCTTGGGTAGTTTTCGAAATTGATCTGATCATTTTTGTGATTGAATTTCGTTTTTATCTGTTGGGTTCTGGTTTTGAATTTTAAGTATCAGGCTATCTGTTTAGTTCTGATCTGTTTTGTTCTGTTTTTATCAGTTGATCTCTTTATTTGAACAACTTACTTGTTTAGTTTTGTTTTCTGTTTCACGTACCATGGCAAGAGATCAATTTGGAAAACTCAGACAAGACATACACCAGCAAAGGAGAAGCAGATGAGTACAATTCAAAAGAGTATGATCAGCTGCAAAGGAACAAGAAGCATGGTGTTTTGAAACTTAAAGTTCCTTCCTTTCATGGTAAGGCTGATCCTGCTGCATATGTGAAGTGGGAGGAGAAAATGGAGTTGATTTTCAACTGTCAGAACCATGCTGAACTAAAGAAGGTTCAAATAGCCACTGCTGCGTTTTATGGATATGCTTTAAGCAGGTGGAATCAGTTGGTAGAGTCCAGAAGACTTGACAGAAAAGAACCAGTGGAGACATGGCTAAAGTTGAGAGCTTTAATGCATAGAGAGTATGTTCCAAGAAATTACCACAAGGAAGTACTTCGAAAACAACCATCTGAGACAAAGCTCTACTCTTAAAACTTGGTTCAGACACAACATAGTAGAATGAGATCACAACCCACCAGTGAGTTTGTTTCAGCTAGCAAAGCATCAGTTTTTTTTAAGAAGGAAATAAGGAAAGCATTCTGCAAGCATTCAAAAATGTAGAGGAACAATTCAAAAAGAACAGAGCAGCACGCCAAACCTTTGAGCCAAAGAGCCAAGAGCCAACCAATGACATATCAGAACTCAAAGTGGGAGAACCAGAACCAGCTCTGCTTGTTCAAATGTCAAGAACAGAATCATCCTTGCTCCTTAATAGAGAAACTCAAGGTAACATAGAAACTACTATTTCAGATTATTGTACTGATGTTTCTTTCTGTCTTGAAGAACAGATCACAACTGAAGTACCTAAGGAGCTTGAGAAATGTGGGAACAACACTTATGAGAAGAAAGAAGTCTCAGATTGTTTACCATGGTTGAGAGACCTAGGAGAAACAAAACTTCTGAGAAACTATGAGTGTTTCCTTAACTCTTTTTATTTTTATTCTTTGCTTAAAACTACACAAGCTTGCGATAAACTAACTTGTTTTAAGCCGGTGCAACCGAGCAGCCTTGTTTATGTGTCACAGGTCATCAAAGAAGACTCAGCAGAGAGTGGACTAGAGCAGATTGTTGTGTTTGATCCATATGGTTTCCAAAGGAGATTCTTAGGTACTTTTATGATCAATCCTTTCATTTGGAACAAGACCAGAGAAATGCAGCTATCAAGGCACGACTTGGGCATGACAAATGTTGTATTTGAGCCTGGAGGAATGGTGTGGATTCACAGGAACAATGCCATGCTGATTAAAATGGAAGCAGCAGCAGAAATATTTGATTTTGGTGATCTTTTAGTCTCTGAAGATAAGGTGTTGCACGTTTCATCTCAGCAAGAGTTTCACTCTGAAACCAATTGGAGAACATTACAAGCTCTGTCATGGATCCAACAAACCAGACCACGCAGCAAATGGCCGCCTGATCATCAAGATATTGTCAACTTTGTGAAACATATCGGTTTGGATAAATTTTGTGAAATGTTTATATCTTATTGTGCTGAAAGGTTACAGACCTACTCATGGAGACCTGGAGCATATGTCCACAAGATTATTATCCTTGGAGAGGTCTCTGCTCGTGCTAGAGCTAGCTGGGGTCATAAGAAATTTGAAGCTGATCAAAAAGCCCTGCTTCTTAACCATATGATATGGAAGCCACAAGTTTCGCAACAACTGCAGTACCAATGCAGAGATTATCAAACTATGATTGAAGATGAAGGAGTCACTGGAGAGATTTGTGAAGTGATCACTGGACCAGGAGAAGAACTCATGTCGTCTTCTCAAATCAAAGAGAAGCCACCAGATACAATCAGTCTCCAGCAGATTCAAAAGCAATGCACTCAAGGTAATTATCTAGACTCCAAGAAACGCATGAGACCTGATTTGCTTGCTATTGGTACAGGTAAAAATGTTTCCAAGTCTAGAATTTTTGAAAAGAGAGGCTATAATGATGATGAGTCCCTGACTAAGTTGGAACTGCAACAAAGAAACCTTGGAAGCTGTCTAGCCGCCAGCTTTGACATAGGAGCAGTCCGTGGATCATATCTCATCAACCTAAGGGATTTAGGCCACGAAACTAACTGCATTAGAAACGTAACTCATCAGGGCATCACGTCGAATTAGAATCATGTCAAAAGCTTCTCAGGTGAAAGAGTTATGGATTTTACAACTCAGGTGATCTTGTCTGTACTTTATTTGAATTTTTCTGAGTTTAGAACATCTCAAACCTATTTATGGCGACCAGGTGAGCATGCTAAGATAGGTGAACATGTTTTTAAGAGTTATTTTAATGAATACACAGATATGATGCACTTTTTTTTTTCAAAAGAGTCATGTGCAGGTTATAAAAGAACTTGGAAGTATACAAGAAGAAGTTACAAGTGTGAGGAGGACAAGAGATTCAAACCACCTGACCTCAAGCAGGATAAGCACCAAGACGTCTCTGGATTCATCCTCATCAAAGAAGCACCTCCAGTCGCAGCATACAATCCAAAACCGAGCAAAAAAACAATTTGGGATAAGACTTTTACCCTTTGATAGATTTTCATGTACTAATTCGTCTTGTTTCAATGTATCAGGTTTGAGGATTGCATCATGTGAAGATGATCCAGATTTGAGGACAAATCGTTTTAAAGAGGGAGGGGATGATGTGATCATGGAAAGCACCAAGGAATGGGAGCATGAACCTGAACATGAAGAGCTTGTAGCTGAGGATGCAACACTGAAGAATTGTGTGAAACAAGAAGAATACATTTGTCTTGGCAGAAGCTTGATCATCCAAGACAGCTTAACCATCATTCAAGCTATTCCACCTTCAAGCTGATCATCATCTAGGCAAGTAGAATTGTGTGTGCTCTTTTCCTCACTTCCGGTTTTGTCCCACGTGGTTTTCTGGAGAAAGGTTTTTAACGAGGCTACAAGACTACTTCTCATATCACCTAGCTGATGATCTCGGAACAACCACATTTCTACGTTATGTTACCTTTATATCTAAGTTTTTATGTTATTTTCAAACTTCAGTCTTTGTGTGTTTTCAAGAGGAGCCTTTGTCTTTATTTCCTCTTGTATTTTTCAAGGTGTCTTGCATGTAAGGCACTCTCTCTTTATATGCTGGACGAATTTTAGTAATAAGATATCACATTTTCAATTCAAAAAGACTTTGTTTCTCTCTTAAGCTTGCTTTTGTCGAGTTTAGAGTGTTGGTGAGTAATATCCAACTTCTGGTGTGTAATATCCAGAGCCTAAGGGTGTCTATTTCAGTGTTTCATATCTGATCTAGCCATCTAGGAGTACCAGGAAGCCTTCCGCAGCCTCTTGTGTCACCATTCAATCCACTGCCTTTGAGAAACTGTCTTTTGATTCGTTTCTGCAAAGGATTATCCCATCTGTTCAAGAGAGCATCCGAGGGTTACATTAAATCACCCCCAAAATAATCATCTGTCTCACCTTGTGGTAATCAACTTCTATGTGCTTCGTTCTCTCATGGAAGACTGAGTTAGAAGCAATGTGGATAGCTGCTTGATTGTCACAATGCGTGGTCATAGGAGTAGACTGCTCAATCTCTAGATGCTGAAAATACCCTTGATCCACATACCAACTCGTTTGTTAGTTTCAACATAACTCTATACTCAGCTTCAGCACTAGAACATGAGATAACCTTCTGCTTCTTACTCTTCCAAGTAACTAGATTTCCTCCATTGAATGTACAATACCCAGTAATTGATCTTCTATCCACTCTATCTCCTGCCCAATCAGCATCACAGTACCCAACCACTTCAGTACTGCCATTACAGCCCANTCGTTTGTTAGTTTCAACATAACTCTATACTCAGCTTCAGCACTAGAACATGAGATAACCTTCTGCTTCTTACTCTTCCAAGTAACTAGATTTCCTCCATTGAATGTACAATACCCAGTAATTGATCTTCTATCCACTCTATCTCCTGCCCAATCAGCATCACAGTACCCAACCACTTCAGTACTGCCATTACAGCCCATCCAGACTCCTTGTCTAGGCGAGCCACTCAAATGTAAGAAAAGATGAGTTTGACTCACGAACAAGAGAGAGAGAGATGAATAAATCTGGGAGAGAGAGAGAGAGGTTAGTTTGCGAGAGAGATAAAAGTAAAGAAGGAGTTTATTTCCTTGCTTGATTCAGGTTGTGTACAATGAGTATATAAAGGCAACTTAAGGTTTATGGTAATATTTCCTTGCTTGGGAAACTTTGAAGAAGGTTTATGGTAATGCTTCTAACCTAAGCCGTGTGTTCGAAGTCAAGAAGGCAATCAATGGGCTAGTGCAAGAAGACATGGAGTTCACAAAGCACTTAGGGAAGTTTAGGGCGCTGTGGTCTGAATTGGAGATGCTTAGGCCGAGTACTACAGATGAGGAGGAGCTGATTGAGAGGCGTGAGCAAGATAAAGTCTTTGTGCTTCTTCTCACTCTCAATCCGGCTTACAATGGACTCATCAAACACATCTTTAGGGCAGAGAAGCTCCCATGTTTGGAAGATGTGTGTGCTCAAGTTCAAAAGGAGCAAGGGTCCATTGGGTTGTTTGGGAACAAAGGAGACCTCACCTTAGCAACTCAAGCGGTTCAAGAAGCTCAAGGGGAAGGGTTCCATGCTAACAAGGCTGCTTATGGGAGAAATGATGAGAGGAGGTATGAAGGGAGTTTCAATGGAACGTGTGATCAGTGCAAGAAGTATGGACATAAGAAGAGTCCATGCTGGATCCTCCATCCTCAACTTAAGCCAGCTAAGTTCATGAAAGACAAGGATGGGAAGGCAAACATGGTTGAGGGGTCTAATGGTGCTGGTCCGAGTAAGGGTACTACTGGTGAAACCAAGGAAGCAGCTGATGAGAAGTCAATGGTGGCTTACACGGGTGGAGTAGGCTCTACAAGCAACCGAGGAAGTACCAATGACTACATCAGGCGGTCTGACATTGAGGATCTTATCAAGATGCTCAAAGACAATGGTAGTATCATTGGTAACTCTTATGGTCTTCTTTGGTTACTAGTAACACAAATGCTTCTTATAATTGGTCAAGTATTGCTAGGATTAATGGAACTAAGGTAGATAGTACTAATAGATTAAATGTGTTGAGATGAGATGAGTTATATGAGAAGGAGATAAGGAGTTTGAGTGTAAGAGAGGAAGAAGAGAGTTGGAAAACATTGTTGACTAAATCTGTACGGATGTGTACGGACAGGTTGTGGTCTGTACACATAAAGACTTGCAAGAGAAGTAAGTGAAAGATAAGGGAAGAAAAATCCTTGTTCGAGAGAGAAGGTTTGGAAATGAGACACTCCACACGGAAAAGAAGCTTTGTTAAGATAAGAGGACCGTTTAAAGATAAGGTTGGCGCCTAAAGCAACTTGTGTGCAAGCTGTAAAGTAAAAGGATCCAGTCTAAGATGCTGAAGGCATCAAGCGTGTGGAGTATCTCGTCTATCCATCTCACTAGTGCCTTCTTGACTCTACATGCTTAGTTTGCTCCCTTATCCTCTTAGCTCACGAAAACCCTTATCTAACCTCTCATATATATTTGTAACTTCTCTCACTCAGATTAACTAAGCAGAAATGAGTTCATGCTAAACTTAGTCTCTTTGTTCATTTTTAGTCTCAAATCTTGTTTTCTCTACAGTCATCCGAATCTCTTACTTAGACTCTCATTCTCTTCATTAAGACTTTCTTTACTCAGATTACATAAAAACAATATGGTATCATAGCCAGGTTGAAAGAAATCTAAGTTCTCGTGTGTAAAGTTTTGAAGACAAGTTTGAATCTCACGAGTGTTTTCTTGTTGTTCTTCAAAACTTTGGCGTGTGAGAAGCGTTTCTCTAAATGGTTGAAGACTAAAGCTGTGGTCTTTAGAAGCTGAGGGGTGTGTGTGTAAAGGTGGAGTCTTTATCAAGCTTTTCAAGTCAAGCTGGTGAAGATGAAAGGAAACATGCACATGAACATAAAGATTCCGGTGAATCTGAAGGGTGGAAACTATCTACTCTGGTCGCGGTTAGTGAAGACTGCAATAGGAAGGAAAGTGCTGTGGGAGCACGTTACATCTGATGAAGCACCGAAGCTCATCACTCAAGATGGTGACAAAGAAGCTACCAGACGCGATGAAAGCAAATGGGAGCAAGAAGACTTACTTGTTCTCTCAGTTTTACAAGGATCCCTTGACCAACCTATCCTAGAAGCCTACAGCTACTGCACGAGAGCTAAGGACCTATAGGATACGTTGAAGAAGGTGTACGGAAATGTCTCCAACTTGAGCCGTGTGTTTGAAGTAAAGCGAGCCATCTACAACCTCATCCAAGAAGACATGGAGTTCACCAAGCATCTCGGGAGGTTTAGAATAATGTTTTTGTTAATCTTGGTATATGAAAGATAGAATAAGAGATTTAAGAGACTAAAGAGAGAGTTTGAGAGAGATTTAGAGATTTAGACTAGAAAGTGAGAGAGATCGAGTAAAGAGAGATTGTTGTGTAGAGAATAAAAGTCTCAAGTTTCTTAGCATTACATTAAGCTGAGTCTTACAATATATAGAAGAGTCAACAAGGGTTTTCCTAGCTATAGTGACGTTGAATACTCGTGTGAAGTCAACAAAGGTAGAGGCGCCACTTTTTGAATGCTTGGACCGGAGTGAATACACGCTTGGAGCATAAGGCATCTTTGGACTAGATGCCTTTGCCTTTCCAGCTGTAAAGCCACTCCCTCCTTATATCTAAATGGTCATCTTCCTTTGCCAAAGCCTCTAGTTTATCCAGCAGTACCCGGACCACTCTTTTCCTTGCTACACAAGCTTCATGTTCCATCTTCTCAACATTAATCTCAAGTGTACGGACCAATGCTTGTCCGTACACATCTCACAAGCACAACATCACTTCACCTTATGATCAACTCCCTTCTCCTATCTCATATATTAAGACCACTTAACTCAACACTCCCCCTCAAGCTAGACCATGTGAAACAAATCTAGCTTGGCATGCCATGGGAATCTCCCTCATTAAAAACCTCACTAAAGAAAAACCTTTTTGGGATAAAACCCTATTGAGGAAAAGAGTAAAGGCCCCATGGCGAGGGGATTAGCTGGGTATAGTAAGATCCATGATTCCCAACCTGGTATGGATGGACTCCATGGTCTTTTGTCTTGCTGCCTTAGTGAAGACATCAGCCAACTGATCTTCACTTCTTGTGTAACATGGTAGAACTACTCCGAGTACAATCATCTGCCTCACCTTATGGCAATCAACCTCTATGTGCTTTGTCCTCTCATGGAACACTGAGTTGGAAGCAATGTGTATGGCTGCTTGGTTATCACAATGCATAGTCATTGGTGTGTCTTGCTTGATCTCCATGTGCTTCAGTATCCCTTTGATCCATACCAACTCATTTGTAAGCTTAAGCATGGCCCTTTATTCAGCTTCAGCACTTGAGCATGAGACCACCTTTTGCTTCTTGCTCTTCCATGTCACAAGGTTGCCTCCTATAAATGTGCAGTAACCAGTAGTTGATCTTCTATCAGCTCTATCACCAGCCCAATCAGCATCACAATATCCTACTACTTCAGTGCTCTTGTTACACCATAAACAAATACCAAGTCTTGAGGTTCCATTCAAGTACATCAGCAGCCGGTTCACCATCTCCCAATGATGTTCCTTTGGCACTTGCATGTGCTGACTAACCTGATTCACAGCAAAACATATATCAGGACGTGTGATGGTTAAGTAAATTAACTTACCAACAAGCTTTCTATAGAGCTTTGGATCTTCAAATGGTTTGCTATTGTTGGGGTCAAAATCGGTACGACGGAATCAACGGCCGAAACTCCCCGCAGAAATGTAAAAGGAATCGTTTTGTAAAACCCGAAGAATCGTTTTATAAAACTCGAGGATCGTTTTATAAAACTCGAGGACCGTTTTATAAAACTCGAGAATCGTTTTATAAAACCCGAGGATCATTTTATAAGACTCGAGAATCGTTTTATAAATCTCGAGGATCGTTTTATAAAATTCGAGAATCGTTTTAGAAAACTCAAAGAATCATTTTATAAAACTCGAGAATCGTTTTATAAAACTCGAAGAATTGTTTTATAAAACACGAAAATCGTTTTATAAAACTCGAGGATCATTTTATAAAAACCGAGAAGCCGTTTTATAAAACTCGAAGATCTTTTTATAAAACTCGAGAAGCCATTTTATAAAACTCGAAGATCGTTTTATAAAACTCGAGAAGCCGTTTTATAAAACTCGAAGATCGTTTTATAAAACTCGAAGAATCGTTTTATAAAACTCGAGAATCGTTTTATAAAACTCGAAGAATCGTTTTATAAAACTCGAAGAATCGTTTTATAAAACTCAAAGAATCGTTTTATAAAACCTGAAGAATCGTTTTATAAAACTCGAAGAATCGTTTTACGAAACCGCAAAAAAACCGAAACAGCCGTAAAACGCGAACTAGTCACGACTAGTTCGACCTGTCCCGGCTAGATCGCCATTGGGCAAACTAAGAGGTGCTGACTTTGCCCCACTGGTTCTTTTCGCCTAGTTCGCCATATGGCGACCTAGCCAAGCTGAACTAGCTCCCCGTACGTCGAGCCGACCATCCCGAGCCTCGATCTCCCACATCCTTGATTCAAGGCATACGTCCTTCGACACGATCGTATTCTGAATCACGGTCGAAATGTCTCCCGTTTCGTCTTGATCAGTCCTATCATTCGAGTTTTACGATAAAAACCGTAAAACTCTGTTTTCCCAAAAAGAACTCGAAGAAATCGTATAAAACGGTAACGGTTAATCAAAACACCGAACGTCGCCTAAACTATACGATTTATCCGAGATTCTTCGTTAAGATTATAAAAAAACACGTTTTTAATAAAAAACGTCGAGAGAATCGTAAAAAAATGGCATCAGATCAGGAAACAGTCTCGTTAAAGTCGTAAAACGGTTTTTATCGTAAAACGGCCCGAAAGGTCCTAAAACACGATAAAAACCCATCTCACGACATTAACGAAATCAAACCCGAAGATACGATAACGCTTTGACGGTCTACTCGCAGACGGAAGATAAAAGGCAAGTTTGAAGATAAATAGAAGATTTCCGCAGAAGAAAAGGAAGGATCGACAGATATGGAAAGTTCCCGAAATATTCGGTTTCGAGCAAAATGGAAAGACTAAAGCTGCCTAGGGAGGAGTATATAAGGAGGAGGCATAGGGCAGAAGCTGGGGGACGAGTTTTCAGAGCTTTCACCACCAAACTTAGCATTTAGGCAATTTTTCGTTTTCGTTATCGAGCTGCGTCTCAACTAGGGTTTTAGTCTTAGATTGCTAGAACTAGGAATTTTTCCGACGGCTCATGCAGCTAAGGAAACTCTCGTTGTAACCATTCTTACGCGAATTCCGAATAAGAATCCTTCTTGCTCTTAATCTCGTTTTTCTTTTTATATCTTTCAATTTATTCATATTAATCGCGTTCTTGGTTACTTGTCGTTGGCTTTCGCAGAGATCCGGTTCCTCTGGAAAATTAGGGTTTTCCTAACTTTCCTTATTTACGGGAATCAACAGGTGTGAATTTCGGTTCCCACAGTATGGCGGTAGAAGGAGGGGGGTCGGATTACTCTTACTCATAGCCGCAAAACGCTTGACCAAAACAATGTCCGGATGTATGAAAGACAAAGTCGCAACTCGCAAAAAGACGCTGGTAAAACAACTCCAGCAGCGACTGCTCCTACAGCCAACGCTCGCGCAAACGCTGTAATACTCAACAAAATCGAAACCTAATCGCGACTCTTCGCCACGGAAAGAGCAACAAAACAAGCTCACGATTTCTATCTCAGATCACTAAGGGCAACGATAAAATCTATCAAACCCCATAGTTTTTTCTTATTTACGAGTTGGACAAATCTCACGGGTTGAGCAAAAGACGTTTTCCGAGAACTTTTCGGAAAAAAAAAACTTGTTCTCCTTAGAAACCGCAAAATAAACCCTGGGTTACTCGCGAAAAAACTCTAGGTTATTCACGGAAAAACCCTAGGTTGTTCGCGGAAAAACTTTAGGTTATTTGCGGCAAAACCCTAGGTCGCCCGCGGAAAATCTATAGGTTACTAGCGGAAAAAACCCTAGGTTGTTCGCGGAAAAACCCTAGGTTACTCGCGAAAAGCACCCTAGGTTATTCGCGGAACAAACCGTAAGTTACTCGCGAAATAAATCCCAGGATACTGGCGGCTGTTCGTGGAAAAATCATTAGGTAACTCGCGGAAAAACCTTAGGTTATTCGCAGCAAAACCATAGGTTGTTCTCGGAAAAACCGTAGCTTTACTCGCGGAGAAAGCCCAAGGTCACTCGCGGAAAAACCCTAGGTTATTCGCAACAAAACCCTTGGTTGTTCGCGGAAGAACCTTAGGCTACTCGCAGAATCGGGCAATACTATCCAGCCGAAAAGACAGTGAGTTGCCCAAGCAACCTAGCTTGCCATCTTGGCGAGCTGACCGGCTTTCCACCTCGTCCCAGAGGGACTGACTTTTTCCCGAGGGTCCGCACAATCCAACTAATAGCTATGGTGAGCCGGACCGTACTCTAAACAATAATCGCACTGCTTTTTGTTTCGTCTCAATCAAAGTTTTCATTGAGGTTTTACCACGAAAACAAGATAGCTTGATGAATCGGGACTGTGCTCGCCGACTCACCATTAGGCAAGTTGGACAAGCTCGATGGATCGAAAAATCTCCATCTCGAATCTTGATCGAGACGCTTTTCGTTTCGTCTCAATCGGACTTTCCGTTGAGATTCTACGACGAAAATGAGTCAACTCGACGAATCAAGATCACCCACGCCAAGCATCTTAGCTCGCCATACAGCGAGCTGACCCAAGCGCCTGGCTCCACCAAGAAACGCTGACTTCACCCCAAGGGTTCTTACAATCCAGATCGCCACACGATGAGCTGAAAGGGTTCGCCCGACTTGCCTTACGTCGAGCTTAACCAATCCTCGAGTTCTCTCGAAGTCTTGATCGCGCTGATTCTCGTTTCGTCTGAACCAGAATTTCCATCGGGATTTTACAATAAAACCGCAAAGACTTGTTTCTTCGTATAAGTTGGAATCAATCGTCTAAAATGGCAACGGTTGACTTAACACCAAAGTTTCCTAAACTATACGAGAAATCTGAACTCTCTAAACCTAATCCGATTTTACGAAACTCTGCCACGCTAAGTCGAAAACATCCAATCATAAACACGTGATTGATTTTTTCGATATAAAAAGCGCACCTAGTCGGTCAAATAAAACCAGCAGTACGAAGAAACAAGAACACAAGCTCCGATGGTTAAGTCTTCTCCCCGCTCCGATACTCTCGCTGGTAATTCGTCGAAGACCGGTAAGTCAAAAGACGAAGAACAAAGAATAGACGACCCCAAATCATCGATGAAGCTAAGGTATGTCCGATTCGAAAATTTTATTAGACTTCTAATTTCTCATAGGTAAGAAACGAAAACGTCTTGTAAACTGCCAAGAAACCTAGAGAACTTAGAATTTAGAAGATAGTCTAGCATGCTAAGTCGTAAGCAATTTTTGTCTATCTCGATTTGTTTTTCTCTAACCATTCAGGCATAACTCGCAAACCGATCCAATCCCTCGTACAACCGAGAAACGATCGCCACGCATTCAAACGTACTCATTTCCTAAAAAAGAAAGAAGGAGCTAGAGACGCTGACGTCGTCTTAAAACCGACTCGCTCCTAGAAGTTCTCGTAAATCAGACATACTCCAAGTCATCTCCGATCCAACATGGTCTTTAATCGACCCGGATTGTCGATCATCCAAATCCTTCAAACGAAACTCGTCTTTCTTCTTTCGCCGAACATTTTTCCTCGCATCAACAAAACGCTTTCTAAAATAAGTGGAAAAATATTCGGACGATGCGACGCCTCGTCGAAATCATCCCAAAAGCAAACGACAATCTAAAAACCGTCTAAGTGCTAAAGACTGATCCAAACTGTCTGGGGAATAATCTCGAGGAATATACATCATCTCTCGTCGCAATCATGCGGTTAGAAAATCTCTGCGAAACTTCAGAGCGAAACTCGATTATTTGCCGAAGTCATAAAAATCTTCTCAAACTTGATAAAACAAGTATAAGAGTCGAAATCTTTACGCATCAAAGCATTGATCTCATTTTCCGTCAAACCAAGTGAGTCACGGAATAATGTCAAGAACATTTGCGGCGAAAGAAAGATCGAGAACACAAAGCAGCAATAGGGAACACGTCCTCCCTTCTCGCTGACTGATCCTATTGCTGATCATGTGATTCATTCCGCCCGAGAAACCCGCTAAAACATTTTGCGACTAGATCTNCTCATTTTCCGTCAAACCAAGTGAGTCACGGAATAATGTCAAGAACATTTGCGGCGAAAGAAAGATCGAGAACACAAAGCAGCAATAGGGAACACGTCCTCCCTTCTCGCTGACTGATCCTATTGCTGATCATGTGATTCATTCCGCCCGAGAAACCCGCTAAAACATTTTGCGACTAGATCTCGGTGAAATAACTTTTAGTAAAACTCCATGAGTGACTCCGAAAAAACTATCACCGAAGAATCAAAAACTAAGCAGAAAGGTTTCTCGGAAAATCTGCGGAAACATTGTTAACCCAATGCGTCGCGTCGATTTACTAAATTCATCGCCCGATGCTTACGCAAGAAATCCTTCGTATAGTCAGGATCATGTCATAACGAAGTAACTCTCGAAAGTAAACGTAACAGGTTTTGCGAAAAATACTTTCCTTAAAGCAAAAACCAAGCTATACAATCCGGCACTGGGCGGCCAATCTAAACTATGCCTCCTCGCGACACGATCTGAAAGATCTCATTGTTTAGCCCATCGGTTCACGAGCATCCGCTCTAATTCCTCCTGTTTACATCCGAGAATGAGACTGCCCCGCAAACAACTCCGCACTGGCTCTGCATCGAGCTTCTTAGGATCTGTCTACCTCGAGTAAAAAAAAACAATTTCCATACAAAGGAAAGTTTATACGAAACTGTCATCGTATAAATCAAATCTACAATGGAAAAACGTTTTCAATAACCACGGGAATACTTGGCATATCAAGCTCGACAAACGCTACTTGGCAATTGTCCGAGCTCGCTTCACTTCAATGCCAAGTTTACAAACCGACTCGACCTTTTCGATAGCACGAAAGTGTCGTGGTCTAATCCTCTACCAAATACGACTTTGGTTGTGCGGCTGAACACAACCTTCACGCCAAGCCAATACGTTCAACGGATAATGCAAACTTGTCGAAGATCGGCTAAGTTCTGTATTCTCGCGATTCACTCTACTCC
>CAKOAT010800709.1:358055-370106 GCA_932364175.1 Eruca vesicaria subsp. sativa | reverse complement strand
AAACGAACAAGGCGATACACTAAGGGAAAAAGGAATGCGAGACGACAACTCGCGGACCTCCCTCAATATCAACTCATAATCTTCCCGCTACATTCATACGAATAAAAACACGCTCTTAAAAACGCAAACTGATTTTTAATAAAGCCGCAAAAGCGGCAGGGACTCAGAGCCGCACACGGCCAGTCCAAAAACTATAACGACCACGCTCAGTCAGACCAAACGGCCTACGAGGCTAGTCTCAAGGCTGGCAAAGGTCAAGATGCCATCGACATCAATATGCTCGATAAACATATAACTAGACCGTAAAGGTCTTGCTGGGAAACAGGTCATACGAACATTAACTCCGAAATGAACTACGAAAGGCTTGATCCCCTCAAAAGGGTACGTAGGCAGCCTTCACAAGGCGCAGCCCTAATCTTAAACGCTTTCCGCTCCCTGGAGAGTGGAAAGATCACTTTCAACGGACCTTTCCGACCATTAATTCCGCCTAACCTAACTAAAACTGGTTAACCACTCGCAAGAACCTTACGCTAAAGGCTCAAGATTCTTACGAGCTGGGGGGCTAACTGTTGGGGTCAAAATCGGTACGACGGAATCAACGGCCGAAACTCCCCGCATAAATATAAAAGGAATCGTTTCGTAAATCCCGAAGAATCGTTTTATAAAACTCGAGGATCGTTTTATAAAACTCGAGGACCGTTTTATAAAACTCGAGAATCGTTTTATAAAACCCGAGGATCATTTTATAAAACTCGAGAATCGTTTTATAAAACTCGAGGATCATTTTATAAAATTCGAGAATCGTTTTATAAAACTCAAAGAATCGTTTTATAAAACTCGAGAATCGTTTTATAAAACTTGAAGAATTGTTTTATAAAACTAGAGAATCGTTTTATAAAACTCGAGGATCATTTTATAAAACTCGAGAAGCCGTTTTATAAAACTCGAAGATCGTTTTATAAAACTTGAGGATCGTTTTATAAAACTCGAGAAAAAATTTTATAAAACCCGAAGATCGTTTTATTAAACTCGAATATCTTTTTATAAAACTCGAGAAGCCGTTTTATAAAACTCGAAGATCGTTTTATAAAACTCGAGAAGCCGTTTTATAAAACTCGAAGATCGTTTTATAAAACTCGAGGATCGTTTTATAAAACTTGAGAATCGTTTTATAAAACTCGAGGATCATTTTATAAAACTCGAGAATCGTTTTATAAAACTCGAGAATCGTTTTATAAAAGTCGAGAAGCCGTTTTATAAAACTCGAGAAGCTCTGTTATAAAACTCGAAGATCGTTTTATAAAACTCGAGGATCGTTTTATAAAACTTGAAGATCGTTTTATAAAACTTTTGAAGCCGTTTTACAAAACTCGAAGATCGTTTTATAAAACTCGAAGAATCGTTTTATAAAACTCGAGAATCGTTTTATAAGACTCGAAGAATCGTTTTATAAAACTCGAAGAATCATTTTATAAAACTCGAGAATCGTTTTATAAAACTCGAAGAATCGTTTTATAAAACTAGAGAATCGTTTTATAAAACTCGAAGAATCGTTTTATAAAACCCGAAGAATCGTTTTATAAAACTCGAGAATCGTTTTATAAAACTCGAAGAATCGTTTTATAAAACTCGAAGAATCGTTTTACGAAACCGCAAAAAACCAAAACAGCCGTAAAACGCGAACTAGTCACGACTAGTCGCCCACGGGCGAACTTAGCCGGCCGGGCTTAGTTCGCCGATGGGCGAACTAGTCCCGTCCCGGCTAGATCGCCATTGGGCGAACTAAGAGGTGCTGACTTTGCCCCACTGGTTCTTTTTGCCTAGTTCGCCATATGGCGACCTAGCCAAGCTGAACTAGCTCGCCGTACGTCAAGACTACCATCCCGAGCCTCGATCTCCCACATCCTTGATTCAAGGCATACGTCCTTCGACACGATCGTATTCCGAATCACGGTCGAAATGTCTCCCGTTTCGTCTTGATCCGTCCTATCGTTCGAGTTTTACGATAAAAACCGTAAAACTCCGTTTTCCCGAAAAGAACTCGAAGAAATCGTATAAAACGGTAACGGTTAATCAAAACACCGAACGATGCTAGTTCGCGTTTTACGGCGGTTTTGGTTTTTTCGGTTTTGTAAAACGGTTCTTCGAGTTTTATAGAACGATTCTCGAGTTTTATAAAACAGTTCTTCGAGTTTTATAAAAACGATTCTTCAAGTTTTATAAAATGATTCTTCGAGTTTTATAAAACAATTCTCGAGTTTTATAAAACGGTTCTTCGAGTTTTATAAAACGGTTCTTCGAGTTTTATAAAACGATTCTCGAGTTTTATAAAACGATTCTCGAGTTTTATAAAACGATTTCTTTTATATTTCTACGGGGAGTTTTGGTCATTGATTCCGTCGTACCGATTTTGACCCCAACACATGAGATGCCACACCTTGATCAAGAAACCCGGAACTTGGTTCCTCTTGTTCTTCTGGTCCTTCTTGACCTTCCGGACTCACCACTTCTTGTTCAGTACCTACTGTCCCTTCTTGATCACCAGTTGATTCATTTCCCCCTTCATGATCAAGGTGAGGAGATTGATCAACAGATTGCTTCGGATCCTGGGTCATATTGATTCCTAGCCTCTCCATAATAATCCTGAGAGTAGCTGCCTTATCCGAGGTTAGGTCCTTGAGCTCTTCTTGGTTCTTTTCTTCATAAAATCCTCTATCTTCAAGGAACTTAACATCTCTGGAAACTAATACTCTTCTTGCTTCAAGATCATAGCACTTATAGCCCTTCTGACTTGTTGAATACCCCACAAAGACAGCCTTGGTGCTCTTAGCTTCAAGCTTATTTCTCAACTCTCCTGGAACTAGAACATAGCATAAACACCCAAACACTCTCAAGTGTTCCAGAGATGGCTTGTGCTTGTTGAGAACTTCAAATGGCGCCTGATCATCAAGAACTCTTGTTGGGGTCCTGTTAATTAAGTAGCAAGCAGTAGCAACCGCATCACCCCAAAATATTTTGGGCACATTAGCCTGGAACATGAGTGATCGAGCAATCTCCATCAAATGCATATTCTTCCTCTCAGAAACTCCATTTTGCTGAGGAGTATAAGGGCAGCTTGTCTGATGAAGAATGCCATAATGAGCAAGGTGTTGTTGAAATGCTTGACTTGTGTACTCCCCTTCATTATCTGATCTAAAAAAATTAATCTTGGCATGATAATGGTTAGTCACATACAATTAAAGTTTCTAAATGCATCTAACACCCTATCTTTTGATGGAATTAACTAGGTGTATTTCAATTTTTCACCAATGAATGTAACAAAATACTTATGATTCTCCCTAGATAAGCAAGGTGCAGTCCATACATCAGAATGTATAAGATCAAAACAGTTCTCATAAACAGTGGTAGACTTTTTAAAAACAGTTTTACAATGGTTGCCTAAAATGCAAACTTCACATTCATTATTTTCAAAAACAACACCTGGAACCATTAAGTTTAAAGCTCTAACATGTGGATGACCTAGTCTAGCATGCCACAGAGCACTTTTATTCAAACTAGAAGTAGAATTAAAACAACTCTCATCATTTGGTACAGGAACCTCACTCTCAACTGCCTTGCTTGTTCCAGCACCATTAGACCCCTCGGAGAGATTGGATTTAGCTTCTTTATCCTTCATGAATTTGGCTGGTTTGAGATGAGGATGAAGGATCCAGCATTG
The DNA here is from genome assembly GCA_932364175.1 of Eruca vesicaria subsp. sativa. NCBI lineage: Eukaryota > Viridiplantae > Streptophyta > Magnoliopsida > Brassicales > Brassicaceae > Eruca > Eruca vesicaria. The sequence goes on along the minus strand of CAKOAT010800709.1, from coordinate 366,388 downwards.
GCTCTTCTTATGGCCATGTTTCTTGCAATGATCACATGTTCCATTGAACCTTCTCTCCTCATGCTTCCCATAAGATGCCTTGTTAGCTTGATAACCTTCTCCTTGAGCTTCTTGGATCGCCTGGTTTGCCAAGGATAAGTCACCTTTTCCTCCAAAGAGACCAATAGAGCCTTGCTCTTTTTGGATTTGCGCACACACATCCTCAAGATATGGAAGTTTATCAGCTCTTAGAATGTGTTTGATGAGGCTGTTGTAAGCCGGGTTGAGTGTGAGAAAGAGCCCAAACACTTTATCTTGTTCACCCCTCTCAATCAGCTCATCTTCATCCATAGTACTTGGCCTCAGCATCTCCAACTCAGACCATAACGCCCTAAACCTTCCAAGATGTTTGGTGAACTCCATATCTTCTTGAACAAGGTTGTTAATGGACCGCTTTACTTCGAACACACGGCTGAGGTTGGAGACGTTGCCATAGACTTTCTTCAACGTATCCCACAGATCCTTTGCAGTGGTACAATAGCTGTATGCCTCAAGGATTGGCTGCTCTAGAGACCCTTGTAAAACCGATAGTACCAGCAAATCTTCTTGTTCCCATTTGTCTTCACTTGTGACACCATCCTTGTCACCTTCTTGAACAATGAGCTTTGGAGCCTCTCCACTCGTGATGTGGTACCACAAACCCTTGCTTCCAACCGCAGTCTTTACCAAACAAGACCACAAAAGATAGTTACCTCCCTTGAGGTTAACCGGAACTTTTATGTTCATGTGAATACCCATACTTCCTTCCATTTAGTAGCTTGACTTGAAAAGCTTACTAAAGTTGAGATCTTGCTACCACACAAACACCAACGGCTAAAGTCTTCACCTTTAGCTTCAAAACTTCAGGAACAAGTAGATTCAAGACCACACGATGTCTTGAAAAGAACCAACCTTCAAACAAACCAAACGAAGAAGAAAAGAACCCACAAGTGAGTCTCTCCTCTTAAGAACACGAACCCAGATTTCTTTCAACCTGGCTCTGATACCATAATGTTTTTGTTAATCTGGGTATGTGAAAGATAGAATAAGAGATTTAAGAGACTAAAGAGAGAGTTTGAGAGAGATTTAGAGATTTAGACTAGAAAGTGAGAGAGATCGAGTAAAGAGAGATTGTTGTGTAGAGAATAAAAGTCTCAAGTTTCTTAGCATTTCATTAAGCTGAGTCTTACAATATATAGAAGAGAGAACAAGGGTTTCCTTAGATATAGTGATGTTGAATACTCGTGTGAAGTCAACAAAGGTAGAGGCGCCACTTTTTGAATGCTTGGACCGGAGTGAATACACGCTTGGAGCATAAGGCATCTTTGGACTAGATGCCTTTGCCTTTCTAGCTGTAAAGCCACTCCCTCCTTATCTCTAAACGGTCATCTTCCTTTGCCAAAGCCTCTACTTTATCCAGCAGTACCCGGACCACTCTTTTCCTTGCTACACAAGCTGCATGTTCCATCTTCTCAACATTAATCTCAAGTGTACGGACCAATGGTTGTCCGTACACATCTCACAAGCACAACATCACTTCACCTTATGATCAACTCCCTTCTCCTATCTCATATATTAAGACCACTTAACTCAACACTCCCCCTCAAGCTAGACCATGTTAAACAAGTCTAGCTTGGCATGCCATGGGAACCTCCCTCATTAAAAACCTCACTAAAGAAAATCCTTTTTTGGATAAACCATAATGAGGAAAAGAGTAAAGGCCCAATGGCGAGGGGATTAGCTGGGTATAGTAAGATCCATGAGTCACAACATCACTTCACTTTATGATCAACTCCCTTCTCCTATCTCATATATTAAGACCACTTAACTCAACAGTTTAGAGCTTTGTGGTATGAGCTTGAGATGTTGAGACCTAATACCGTGGATGAAGAGGAGCTGATTGAAAGGAGAGAGCAAGATAAGGTCTTTGGACCCTTGCTTACTCTCAATCCCTCATACAATGGTCTCATCAAGCACATATTGCGAGCTGAGAAACTTCCTTCTCTAGAAGATGTGTGTGGTCAGATACAAAAGGGGGAAGGGTCCATGGGTTTATTTGGAGTAAAGGGGGAGTTGTCTTTAGCTAACCAGGCTATTCAAGAAGTTCAAGAAGAGCAAGTAAACAAGGCGGCTTATGGAAGATATGAGGAGAGGAGGTTTAATGGGACGTGTGATCATTGCAAGAAGCATGGTCACAAGAAGAGGCAATGTTGGATCCTCCACCCACATCTAAAGCCAGCTAAGTTTGGGAAGGATAAGGAGGCAAGAGCGCACATGTCTGAAGGGTTAACTGGAGCAGGAACAATTAAGGCTGGAAGAGGAGAGGCTCGGGAAACTACTGATGGGAAATCTATGGTTGCTTACACAGGTGGTGGGTCAATGAGTGTCAAGGACCAGGGAAATGACTATATCCGGAGGTCAGACATTGAGGATCTTATAAAGATCTTCAAGGACAATGGTAAAATCTCTGGTTATTCCTTTTGTGCGTCCGTAATTGATAGGAGCTTAGTACAATTGGTTGATGTGATTAGAACTGCTAGGACTAATGAGTTTAAGGTAGACAATTTGAGTAGGATAAATGAATCTAGTGGAATCTATAAACCATCTAGCATACTTTGTCATAATGCTCAAACTATGTTAAAACCTTTAATCATTGATTCTTGTGCATCATGTCATATGATAAGTGATACAAGGTTGATAAAGAACATTGAACCTGCCTTTGGAAATGTAATGATTGCAAATGGAGATAAAATTCCCATTAGAGGCATAGGTGATTTAAAACTGTTTAACAAGGATACTAGAGCTTTGTATATGCCTGAGTTTGCTTCTAACCTCTTGTCGGTTAAGAAATGTACTAGAGATTTGAATTGAAATGTTATATTCACCCCTGATGATGTGATATTTCAGGATATTAAAAGCAGCAAGGTGATTGGAAAAGGGATTACTAAAGGAGAGCTATATGTTCTTGAAGACTTAGCATCTCTTAATGATTTTAGTTGTTTTAATTCTGCTTCGGTTTTAAATAAAAGTGCTATGTGGCATGCTAGACTAGGACATCCACATACTAGAGCTTTGAACTTAATGTTACCAGGTGTTGTTTTTGAGAATAATGAATGTGAAGCTTGCATTTTAGGCAACCATTGTAAAACTGTTTTTAAAAAGTCTACCAGTGTTTATGAGAATTGTTTTGATCTTATACATTCAGATGTGTGGACTGCACCTTGCTTATTTAGGGAGAATCATAAGTATTTTGTTACATTCATTGATGAAAAATTGAAATACACCTAGTTAACACTCATACCATCAAAAGATAGGGTGATAGATGCATTTAGAAACTTTCAATTGTATGTGACTAACCATTATCATGCCAAGATTAAAATTTTTAGATCAGATAATGGAGGGGAGTACACAAGTCAAGCATTTCAACAACACCTTGCTCACCATGGCATTCTTCATCAGACAAGCTGCCCTTATACTCCTCAGCAAAATGGTGTATCTGAAAGGAAGAACCGACACCTTATGGAAGTGGCTCGTTCTATGATGTTTCAAGCAACTATGCCTAAGAGGTTCTGGAGTGATGCTGTAGCTACTGCTTGCTATCTCATCAACAGAACTCCTACTCGTGTTCTAGATGATCAAGCACCTTTTGAAATCCTGAACAAGTATAAGCCGGCTCTTGATCATTTGAGAGTGTTTGGATGTCTTTGCTATGTGTTGGTGCCAGGGGAGTTGAGAAATAAACTGGAAGCTAGGAGCACCAAGGCTTTGTTTATTGGGTACTCCTCACGTCAAAAAGGGTATAAAGGTTACGATCCAGCAGCAAGAAGAGCTATTGTATCCAGAGAAGTCAAATTCATTGAAGCAAGAGGATATTATGAAGAGAAGAATCAAGATGAGCTAAAGGACTTAACATCTGATAAGGCTTGTACTTTGCGGATCATCTTGGAGAGACTAGGTATCAAGACAACTCAAGACCCGAGGAAGGACTTACCTAGGGATGTACCTACTTCAGATCCCCACCTTGATCATGAAGGGGGGAGAGAAAGAGGATCTAATGAAGAGGGTGACTCAGATGGTGCTCAAGAAGCTCCATCACAAGGTTAAGAAGAAGACTCTAGTTCCGGGTTTCCTGACCAAGGTGGAGCTTCTCATGAGAGAAATGAAGACGTGGAGGGTCAAGGAGAAGGGGAACAAGAGGAAGAGGTAGAGCAGAATGAACAACAGCCTTTAAGGAGAAGCACAAGGATTAAGTATCCCCCATCTAATTGGGTGAATACTCATGTGTACTACAATGCTCAAGCCGTGGAACACCCATCTCAAGCAGTGTGTTCCTTTGCTCAATTTCCTAAGGAGCATTGTTCTTTTATCACTTCACTCGATGAGAATCAGATACCAAGAACCTATGAGGAGGCCATGGAGGATCTTTATGGAGAGAGTCAGTGAAGTGTGAAGAAGATGCTATGATAAGGAATGAAACTTGGTATGAGAGTAGTCTTCCAAAAGGAAAGAAAGCTGTGACTAGCAGGTGGATATTCACCATCAAGTTCTTACCAAATGGGAAGATTGAGAGAAATAAGACTCACTTGGTAGCAAGGGGATATACTCAAACATATGGAGAGGATTATGTGGATACCTTTGCTCCAGTTGCTAAACTTCATACCATAAGGATCATACTCTCCTTGGCTGTGAACCTTGAGTGGGGCTTGTGGCAGACGGATGTGAAGAATGCATTCTTGCAAGGAGAACTTGAAGATGAAGTCTATATGCATCCTCCACCATGTTTAGAACACTTAGTCAAGAAGGGGAATGTGCTGAGGCTGAAGAAAGCTATTTATGGGCTGAAGGAATCTCCTAGAAACTGGTACAACAAGTTGAGCACCACCTTGAATGGGAGAGGGTTTAGGAAGTCAGAACTGGACCATACTCTCTTCACACTCAACACGACCTCAGGTATTGTAGTCCTTCTAGTTTATGTTGATGATATCATCATAACTGGAAGTGACAAGGCATGTATTCAATCTACCAAGGATTTTCTTAAAAGTGTTTTTGATATCAAAGATTTGGGAGAAATGAAATACTTCCTTGGAATAGAGATATGTAGATCCAAGGAAGGATTATTCATGTCCCAAAGGAAGTACACTCTTGATCTTTTGAAAGATGCAGGAAAGCTTGGTGGGAAGGTGGCTAAAATGCCCTTAGAAGATGGATACAAGTCTCCACGTGAGGGGGAGATAGAAGACAGCAAACCGTTTGATGATCCTAAGCTTAATAGAAAGCTAGTTGGTAAGTTGATTTACTTAACCATTACAAGACCTGACATTTGTTTTGCTGTGAATCAGGTAAGCCAACACATGCAAGTCCCCAAGGAGCATCACTGGGAGATGGTGAACCGGCTCCTAATGTACCTGAATGGAAACTTAGGACTTGGTGTATGGATGGGTTGCAATGCTAGTACAGAAGTGGTTGGGTACTGTGATGCATATTGGGCTGGAGATCGTGCTGATAGAAGATCAACCACCGGCTACTGCACCTTCATAGGAGGCAACTTGGTTACATGGAAGAGTAAGAATCAGAAGGTTTTGTCCTGCTCAAGTGCTGAAGCTGAGTATCGAGCCATGTTGAAACTCACCAATGAGTTGGTGTGGATCAAAGGGATATTGAAGCAGTTGGAGATAGATCAAGCTACACCAATTAAGAGGTTATTAGAGCTCAAGGTATATGCTTGAGTGATGAACACAAAGATGAAGATGAATGAGACTTAGAATGAAATGAGATGGTAAGAGAGATTGATGAGAGAGTTTTTATGCGTGGGAGATTAAGAAGAAGAGTAAAAGAATGAGAGATTAATGGTAACCAAAGATTAGAGAACAAGAGATTTAGAGATTTAGGAGCCAAAGACTTAAGAATAATGGTAACATGATTATGAAGAGGCACTACAAGAAATAAGGGTTTTAATAGCACCCGAAAATCGCTATCGTACGATACCATAACGTTGTAGAAAGCGCCCCAACATCGCCCGCGATAATAGGTCGGGTCCATTAGATAGCGGTTTTTGTAAACGCTATTGATATTAATTTAGTAATAGCGTTTTTTATCATGCAATTGTAATTCTTTTTAATAGCGTGTCAAAAATGTTATTATAACATTTTTACTATAGCAGTTTTAAAATTATATTATAGCATGTTTTAACTACTGTTGTAGTGTTCTATCAATAGCAATACTTGAATTTTTTATTGCATTTTTAAAATATAATTGTTTTATTTCGTTTATGACAAATTTAATTTAATATTTTATTTTGAAAACAATACAGAAAATAATAAAATAAAATTTCATTCAAATTAATAATATAATAAAATCAAAATATTCTCTAGAGTAAAATACATGTTTTGCTTGTGATGGTAGAAAACAAATAAGTAAAGAACAAATTATACCAAAAACTAACTAAAACATTAAACCAAAACATAATTAACCTAAAGCTAAACTAAGCCTCCTATCGAGTCCTCTGCTACATACATCAGAGTTTCTCTGCCGCCTTGTATGCTTGGTACATGTACTTTTCAATCTTCTTTGACTCTCAGTATTTCTTCAGGACATTGGATCTTGGTTGGTTTCCTGATGATGAAACCATCCTTCACAAGCTTCTCTGTTGGCCTGTAGTTTTTTTTTCAAAAACAAAGCAACATCCTTTTTAGAAATCAGAGATTAATATCCATTCTATAAGCAATACTATAATCAAAAACAACTCAGTAGGAACTCAGGAAAATAAAAATGATGGTGAGAGACAAATTCAGTGGTTACCTACTATTACTTATTGGGACAAGGAGCTGAATCTAAAACCAGATTTTCTTCAGCATCAAAAAGCAATTTTTCCTGAGGATGTGATTCGAAGTAGAGATCACACAGCAACACACATCAGTAAGGAGTTCAAAAGAAAAGAAAAAAACAATCAACTTGCCAACAGAGACATATTCAAAACGAAATTCAAATCTTAATAAATAAGATTGATAATCAGAAACAAGTTGATAATCAAAAACCTAAACAAAAGAAAAGAGACGATCAAAGAGAAGAGACAATTCCTCTGCAAAACACCAGCTCTTTCTCACGAGTCAGGACTACCACCTTTACAAGGAACAAAAAATTGAAGAAACAAACTTTTACTTCAAATCAAACCATATAAAGCATAAAACTTTACTGTAACATGAACCAAAAAAAAACACAGAGAGAATGAGAGGCATAGCTTGAGAGACAGAGAAGTGATCAGTGGTGGTTATGATGAGCGTGGCGGTGGTCGTGGCGACTCTGGTTAAGACGGATCTGAGAAGCGATGGTGGTGGTGACGAGCATCGCGGTTTCGTCGACAGTTGAAAGAGACTGATTAGACTAAACCAGAGAGAGCTGGCCGATCGATTGGGTTGTTGGTTTGATTGGAACCTTTTGGCTTGTGTGGCGGAGGAAGAGGAAGAGAAGGAGCCGAGGTTTACTATGGCATCGATTTCTTTACCCATCGCCTCTCTCTCTCTCTCTCTCTCTCTCACACACTAATCTGTCTCAAAAAGTAATTGAAAAGAAGGAGACAAATCTCAACCGTTGATTGAGTATCATCTAACGGTTCAGAAAGTGATCTGAGTCCAACCAATAAAAAACAAAGGTGAAGATGGATAGAAGATTGATTTTAGACCTTTGATTGAAAAATCAATCAATGGCTCAGAAAAAAAGTAAATATTATCTTCTTTTTTCTTTATAATTGCTGTAAAATTATTTGAACTTAAAATAATTTGATATCATAATTTAAAACTTTTAATCTCTATTTAATATGTATTTTTTATTTAAATTTTAAAATTGTGTGATTGAGTAAAATATTAAAAATTTAGATTTAATGTTTTAAGATATAGATCAATATGAAATATGTGGTGAGAAGTTCAGTGATTCAAGTTATATTATTAATATACTCGTTTATTTAAATTGTATAGTTTGTATAGTTTCATCATTTAGTATAAAATAAATGTTATAAATTTAAAATGTTATGATTTAATACTTCTTGTATAGAGTTTGAAATGATATAGGGTTTAGAGTTGTAAGTAGGGTTAGGGGTATATGTAAAGTTTGTATTATAATCTTTAAGTTGAGTATTTATGTATGAAATTTGAGTGGTTGGATTAAAATGTTTAAAGTAGAAAATTTATGTATAAAATGAAATTCAAAATATAGGGTTTGAGATATGTAGTTAAGGTTTAGGGCATGTTTAGGGTCTAGAACTTAAGGTAATTTATTTGGATGTGATACAGAGATTTGATAAACATAATAGATTTAGAGTT
>CAKOAT010800709.1:340682-357784 GCA_932364175.1 Eruca vesicaria subsp. sativa | reverse complement strand
ATGAAGTGAAGCATGTCTTTGTGGTCTTCCTCTAATGGAAAGTTGGTTCGAGACACATGCCCTATATTTTGAGAGGAGTGGCCATTGTCTGGATGCCACAACCTATGGTTTCAAAAACACACAAAACATAGTCAAGATTTTGACTTAATAAACTCTCTATATATGGATCTCATCATAAGAAACGAGAATCAATGTTACCACAACAATTGATGGTGCATCAGATCCAGGAGAACCATGAGACACATCCATTTTAGTAATGAAAGTATGAACTTTTGTTAGTGAAGGCATCATTGCTGGTGAGCGCTCCATAGCTAATATGTAGTTCAATCCACCAAGCTGTATACGAAATAAAGCTTGTAAGGTATTTTATAATCAATCTTGAAATTCTAAGTGACTGAAACTTCAGTGTTCAGAAACCACCTTAGCGTTTATCTTGAGGAGAACATTTGTGATATACTTATTATTTATGTATTTGGTGGTAGGAGCAATACACTGAGTTACAATTCCTTCTTCAACAAGATTCTTCCTCTTCCAAGGACCTCGAAAATTCAGAGACAGTTTCACATTTACATTCATTAGTTTATAAAAAAAAGAAGAAGACTATATTTAAGAATAGTAGAATAGAGTTACCATTTGCCTGTAGTTCAAGGTCTGATCACACCTCTTGCAGAACATCTTTTCTACTCTGATATGGCATCACAACTCTTGCAGAACATAAACTTCTTGGTTGTAGTTCAAGGTCCGATCAAAGACAAGAGAGGCTTTAGTTGAAGGTCCGATCTAGGCTGTAAGATACCTCGTGGCAAGCCTCTTAATTTCTCATCGACTGGTTCAGATCCTTTGATACAATTTACATTAAGCTGGTGATGCGGTACAAATGAAGACAGTAAGATGATAATGTATCAAAATGTTACCTTTGCCATGTCAAAGAGACAATCTTCTTCTTCTTCTTACTGAAGTGTACAAAAAAGGAGTTTACTAATCAAATTATTACATCTAAAGATGTTAAAAGGAAAGCATTTCGGTTTAATGATTAACTCAGTCTCTTCGAACTGCATATTTGTGATTTTATACCAAAAGAACAAAAGTGCTGTACATATGAGAGCCAAAAAGGGCTTCACTTTCCACCCGGATTTACCCTGCAAGACTCAGAGATTTAAACCTAGTAGTCTAAGCATAACACACACAAGGTCAAGGAGGTTCTACTAACTAAAACCAATCTTTACCACATATTGAGGATTGTTTCTTCTCTTAACAAGTGACTTCAACGATTTGATCGACTTCATAGATGTCAAACCATTTCCCATAAATATATCTGCTACACAATAATTAAAAAAAAACTCAACACAAGACCACTTTTGCAAGAAATTACAAATCTTTCATCAAGAATCCGAAACTCACCAGAGTTTGTGTTCTCCCAATAACAGAGAACAAGAAGACACACTTTAACAAGATCTCACTCACTGGTCTGGATCGGATATTGGCTTTCTCCCAAGAAGTACATCTGCACATTACATTCACGACGGACTAGCCAACTCTTCACCAACCTGATCGTTAGAGGAGATCTGTCCACAGAAATAAACAAAACCGGTTCTTTATATCATCAACAGCAAACACTAGTCAACACAATTGGTAAAGAAAGATAATCTCATTGACACCAGATTCAAACCTCCGAGCGTAATCCTCAGCAGCCTCCACCGTAATGGCGGCTTGTCTATGAAGAGAAACATGTTTCTTCTGTGCCGAAGCCTCCTCCGCCGCTTCATCAATGCCGCCATCTCCAACCGCAAAAACCGTATGAGGAGCAGGCACGACCTTGGGAACCCTAATTTGAACACTAATCCAGTTGCTCACGACCCACCCTTCTGTAAAATCAAAACATAATCAGAGAGAGAGAGGTGGCGATGGTGGTGACGAGCTGGTGGTACTGGTGGTAAAGAGCGTCGGTGTCAAAAGGAGTGTGGTGGTGAAGCTTCAATCGACGGTGAAAGATCAAATCTGATATTTTGAGGAAGCCATTGTTCAAATTGAATCTGAGACTTGCTCTGGTTTCTTGTATGTGGAAGAAAAAAAGAAATCAAAACTATTTTATTATATACAGCCTGGAAAAAAATAACTTAAAATATTTTGATTAAAATTACAGATATAAAATAGCATTTAATTTTGGATATGCAATCTTAGGGCGCTTACACTCAGCAAATTAACGCGCCTAATTTTTTTCATTTTCCCGCGATAACAATTATAGCGTTTTTAATTGATAAACGCTATAAAAAAAGCAAGTGTTGATATAGAATAGCAGAAATGTCAAAAACGCTATGCTACGATGCTATTAATACCCACATTTCCTGCAGTGAGGAGAGACTCTCTCAACTTAAGAAACAAACTCGACAATACAAATGAATATGATATGATCATGACCAGCAAAGGAATTGAGGAGATGGAACAGCTTGAACAAGAGCTTAAAGATGAGAATAATGGAGCTAAAGAACAACTTGAACCTGAGGAAACAAAGGACAAAGACCTAGACGTGCCACTTGGTCAAATGACAAGATCCAAGAAAGCAAGATTCCAACAAGCTCTTAACCAACTCTTATACACTATCCAGGGCAGTCTAGATTGTGCTTATCCAACCACACTGGTTGTGATTCAAGCCATCTAAGACATGCATCAAGAGAGGTGTTGTGACTTGCACTCTTTTCCTTGGTTTGATTTTGTCCCATTTGGGTTTTTTGAACTTAGGTTTTTGATGCAATCCTGAGCAGATGCAAGTATAAAGAGAAGACGGTCTGGTTTAGATTAAAAGGAACAAAAACTGTTGCGCAATCTGTGGGAGTTCTTATTAACCTTATTGGGCTCATTCATGAAGTTTTAGACAGAGAAAAGCTACTGGTTTGGTTACTGGACGTGTTGGGCTTCTAAATTGGTATTTGGGCTTGTGTTTGATCAGAATATTGAGCAAGAAAAGTGAAGAAAAAACCTTGGACGAAAATTAGAAGAAGAAGCTGCAACCAACATTGTGCCAACCACTTACATTTATTCCCTTGTTTGTTTTGTGTTTTCTATGCTGTTCATGCAGCATGTCTTCTGTTTTCTAGGCTGTTCATGCAGCAGTCTTCTGATTTCTATTTAAGTGTGTTGAGTCTGTACCAGAAGTTTCAATATGTTGTAAAGAAAGAGGAGAATGAGAGAAGCAATGGGGAATTCTCTGTGTGTTATTACTGATGAATATAGGTTCCTTTATATAAGGACTTAAAAGAAGAGATAAATGGAAATAGTACAAAACCTAAACAACACACTAATTGGAAAGTCTTGGTTGCCTATAAGCATAATGGGTCACGACCCTAATTGTCTTGGGCCTCTATCTTCTTGGTCTATGGTTATGGCCCATCCACATAATTCTTTATAACACTCCCCCTTGGATGGCCAAACCATATGGGCCTGTACCATGCTTAATGTTGCCTCGTTAAAACCTTCTCTAGGAAAACCAAAAACCCGAGGTGGGAAAAATGGAAACCATTGACAAGGAAAAAGAGTACAACACATGATACTCCCCCTGATGAATGCATCACTAAAATGTCTGATGCATCCCAATCTGGTCGGTAGAGATCTGGTAAACTGGTCGGCTGGGTTGCTGCTGGGCCGAACTCGAACTTCTGATTTCTTCTGGAAAAACTCATGTGTGAGTACTACTATGAACTGGACGTCTTCTATGTCTTCTGGAACTCCATTAGGACTTGGTTCAGTCGTGCAACTAACCACACTAAGTCCTGGTCGGATGGCTGGTACTCGACCAGTACTCGGATGGACTTATGTTCTGCGATCAGTCATTACTTCGCTGGTCCACACATGTACCACGGATCATCTTGTCATATGACCTTAGCCCTACCGTGGACACTTCATATATATTGAGTCATAGACCCAAAAAACTTGGCTTTCTCGTGGGTACCTTGGTCTACATGATCATGCCTTCTTTATCTTGACCGTACTAGGTTTTGGTCGGATGTCTCTCGACCAAAACACATTCATGAACTCTATGGTCAATCTTTCTTGCATTCTACAATGCTATACACTTTATGCCACGACCAGACAGACTTCTGGTCACTTATCTTGGTCATTATGGTTCTTGATTATCCATTGATAAACACATAATGGCTCATACTTGCATTGCAGTCCCATACATCAAAACATGGCAGTCTATACTTTTCTTTGATGATATCTCATGACCTTTCTTGCCATGAACTTTACCACGTGCTGGAGTATAAGAAACATGAACAAGTCTACTTATAGACCTTGTCCACACACGTTCATAACTTGCCAATGAGTGGCTAATACATTGCTGCTCAATATTACTCATAAAGATAAGGTCGAATTGGAACCGGGCATGGTCATGGTCGGCAAGAACCTTTGGCCAATGGTATGTCCACGACATAAAACCTTTCTTGGACAATGTCTAAGTCCTTCTTGGTAACTTTATATGGCAAACATGTATCTAGGACTAGTATGGCTTTCTAGATACACCAAAACTCTTAAGATACCGAAATATGGCACTTTTAAATCAAGAACCTCTTCCTTGTCTCTCTTTGGACTATGTCCACGGTTTTGATCATTACCAAAACTCTTGACTACTTTTCTTAAATGCCATATGATACACAAGGATTACATTCAAGTAGTAAAACCCAAACAGAATTCGTTTTATACCTAGGTCTTTTAATCTCTTGTAATCTCGAGATTTCAACTGTTTTGGGACATGTATCTAGAGGTTCAGATTACCACCATACTGATATCTCTTTATGTAATCTCTGAACTCAATATCCTCTGATACTTTAATATCCAGTGATCCATATATTGCTTACTACAAATCTCTTCTTTATGACCAGACTTTTATCAATCTCGGATTTGTGTAGTAGCATCCACCACATAGGATTTCATATCCTTATAATTTGTTCAATGGTCGCTGTGAGTATCCTTGTGCAATAATAAGTTATTCTTGAATTCTTTTAGTAGTAACATGAACACCTTAGACCACATGATCATGTACTATGTCTCACGATTTCTTTTACCTCACAAGACCCAATATACAATGGTTTTAATCATAGATGGCGTCTCTATATATATATGGCCATACGCCCATCTCTTCTATATATACACTAAACCTCACGTGTACTTTTGACTCAACTAGTCCATGAATGCATTCTCATTCTTATGTGGTACTGATCCTCTTTTATAACTTTAAACTCAAGTGCTACTTGCTTATATAAGCTCTTTTATATTTAAACATATCATTGGTGTTAACACTCTCATGTAGTTCCTTTGTGTTCCAGACATGATTAAATTCATTTGAGATCTTATTATCCAGGACCTTTACTACCTTGCAGCTTGGCGTCCCAAGCTACATGGTCTGGTACCTTAGATGTTCACCTGGCCAGGTTTTATCTCTATGTCTAGATCGGTTTACTTTGAACTCGGATTTTATCATTCTATGCACCTTTCATTCCGAGGTTCCTTTTTCTTATGGAACATATTGGTCTATCTAATAGACTCTCTAGCAACTTGATTGTGTCTCTCAAGGACAACAAAAACGTTGGTGCAAAGCTGGTATGACATAGTCATTTTTCGGGTCAATGTGTCTGGCTGCTACCTCTACTAGCTATGTATCATTTCTTTGATATCATATGGACGTCTTACATCTTTTCTCTGGTCCGAGGATCTTGCCAAGACACTGATGGTCATTACCATTCTATCATTCTTTACTTTATCCAGCTTATTACTTTCTCCATCTAATGTTGGATAGTCGGATTCATTGCCTCATGCAATCCGTGTACCTTGCCACAATCTGATCACCCATGTTTGGCTCAAGGTCTCTTAAAACTTGTGGGAGAAAGACATTCATATCCAACATATATTCCAATTCCTCAATCTTATATGACACATTTGTATGTGGTGGTTTATTCAATATCTCTTAAGATTGTATGTCTGGTACATGACCCTTATTCAATCTGAGATGGGAATATCTATGCTCACTTATATGGCCTGATGCATAACCTTATGTACCTGTAAGTTTTAACTGAGGCATCCCAATCTTGGCCCGTTCGGTTCCTTTGGCACAAACCGGTCACACTTGGCCCATCCGGCACACTTGGCACGAACGGCCTGCTTGGCCTGGCTGGAACGGCCACTGTGTATGCCACAGATGTCCCTAAGCACTGGACGGCTTATCTAGTATGGTCATGGATCACGGGATTCTTCCTTATCTCCCCCTCATGAACATACTCATAATTTCATGGTGCTTAGGACAATAAAGCCTAATGAGTTTCCCTTGTGTACATGTTACACAACGTGAGATCATATGGGAAAATTCTTTGTGCCTTTTGCAATATCATTCTTTGCATCAAGTTAGGACTAGGATGGCTAATCATGTCATGCCATTAAGTGTTAAATTTCGTGGGTATACCTATCAGGTTACCATATCTCATTGCCTCTTATCATACTGATCTCTGGCATAGTCTAGATCAGTAGCTATTGCAGGTATAGTCTCTAAGACTCTCTTGATGCCATTGGTGATCAAAAATATGTTAAAGAAATCTTTCATTCCTTCTTCCCATGTTTCAAGGTGTAAACCATTCAACCTTATGTCCTTGAAACTCAATAGGCTCCACCGTTTGAGCTAGGGGAATACAAGGCATATTTAGTCTCAAGATGAGTGCCTTTAGGCATCAAAACATAAGCTTGGCCGTGGCCCTTAGTAAGGTTGGCCACGTCTGCAATAGTATGCAATGAGAAATACCGTTTGTCTTTAAGTATAGTATGCCATCTATTATACACCCCATAGTGTACTCATCTCATCTTTCATCATACTAAACTCACAAAATCTTAAATAAGACTTTCATGTTATAAATTCAAACACCAAAATCCATATAAAACAATCATGCAAATATTCAAGCAAACATTCAAGAAAACAAGAATAAAATTAAAATAAACCTAAATGCCATGATTAGTCATGATTCGTCCTTAAGACAATCACAAATCTCATAATCCATATTAGTTCTTCCATGCTCACCATAATCAGCCTTATAATCGGAATCATAGATCATGTGGGGCTGCCACTGGCTAGGACTCCCACATCAGTGATTACACTTACCACATTTATGACACAAATCATGTTTGGTTTAAAAGGTACACATCGGCCATGTGCTCGACCACGGCCAAAACCGGGTGAGTTCATGCGGCCTCGTCCTCGCTTGTACCATGATCTCGTCCCTGAACCTTACCACGGTTATTACCTGGTTGGTATGGACGAGATTACCATGTCCATACTACTGATTTGGTCGACTGATGGTCGAGTAAGACGGTTTGGTTATACCGCCTCGACCACGGTCGTTGTTTCCTCGCCCTCGACCGTTGCTGGAGCCACGACCACGGTTATTGTGGTTTCCAGTCCTACGGTCGTACGAGTTGTTGTCACGACCATTACACCCCTGGTCTCCACCACAGCCCTTGCCGTGTGGTCTCCTATCATTATGGGAGTGATTACATACTTTGGGAACATCATGTTCAACCTTATGTGATTCCGGGCTTTCTGCTGATCCTGCAAGTCTCAACGCATTGTTCCTCATCAGGAACTCATTATTTGTGTCAGCCAAGGGGAACTCATCCATAGACTTAAAGTCTATGAATCTCAGGTTATTCCATTCATCTCGAGCTATTGGAAGCAACACGTTTTATGGTAGTTATAAAATCGATGTAAAGCGGTCCAAAGCTCTAATGGATCTACCATACTGATTCTTTTCAGTCTCATTATTACCTTTGGTGATAATGTCACCAAGCCCCTTAGACCTCAAATTGATCTTAGTATCAAGAGCCCACTACAGGTAATTATCTCAAGAGAGATTGAGAGCAGGTGTAGTCAAGGTTTGCAAGTTTCAACATCTGAATCACATAACCACTCAAAATAGGGTTTTATACACATTTTGATTCTCTTGACTACATTACAACCACAAACCGAACCATACTTGTAACTACAATGACCATGGTGTGGACAAACGAAAGACACACTCTCTATGGTCACCCAAAACTCATATGGCTTTGTTTTGGTCGGAATGGGTGAGAATGACATTATTTATTTCAACCTTATCAATTCGTAAAATCAAATTCAAAACTTTTCATCAATTCTCCCCCTGATTTTATTAATTGTGGTAGTGTGGGTTTCAAGGCCCTTTAGATATTCAATTTAAACTATCAACCTTAAAACCTCAGATTATCAATCATTCAATCAAACAAGAACAATCAATCAAACCGGTTTAAAGATTAGGGTTTTATGGTTCAACCAAATTTTAAATCCTATCATCCGGTTCTATGTGTTCAAACAATCACAAAATCTATCCGATATCCTAACATAGATTTATTGATTCCATACCTATTGGTTTCTATCAGTTAGGGTTTATAGGTATACCATTGTTTGAAAATTATTAAACCGGACCACCTTTAGAGAGAGAGAGAGGAGCAGCCGCGACGGCTAGGGTTTCTCCGGGAAAGGAAATTCGTGTATCAGCTCATGAAACAATAAACAAGGAGTATCAGATCATATTAAAATCATAAGTTAACAATATAATCATAAATCAACTAATGTATCATAGAGAGAGAAGGAGTTAGCCGCATAGAGAGAGGAAAGGAGCCGTGGATATGGTTTCTTGACACTTGTGGCGGCTTGTAGCTTAAGCTATAACTTTCACCTACAAAAAGAAAGATAAATAGGGTTTTCATTAGCCAAAAATAAAGTAAAAATCGAGCAAAAGGAAGGTGTAAAGAGGCTGCTCGGATAAAAGGAAAATTGCTAGGGTTTTCCGGATGGGAAAAAGGAAATTTGGCCCGCCGGATTGTTTTGGTGACTGGGGGCGCGTCCAATGTCGGATTGACACGCTGTTTGAACTGGTGAATGCTTCTCTTCAAGGGATTCAATTTAATATGTAGATCGTCGTCTGGGTCCACGTACTTTTAGAGATACATCGCTTTGAAGTTGAGCCGGTATTAGGGTTTCTCGGGTAGGAGAAAAGGAAATTCATCCGCCGGCTTGTTTCTGAGCTAGAGAACGCGTCTGGTATCTGATTGAGACTCTCTTTGAACTGACAGCTTCTTCTCGTCGAGATCTTGAATTTTATATATGACTCGTCGTCAGGGGACACACGGTTTGGGAGATACGTTGCTTTGAAGATGGCGGCTGGAATTAGGGTTTTGCTGCTGCCGCCTAGAGAGAGAGAGATACGGTTTTGGTGGTTGGCTTCTTAGCTCTGGTAAGACTATCATGCTGATAACGTGTTATAAAGAAAGAGGAGAATGAGAGAAGTAATAGGGAATTCTCTGTGTGTTATTACTGATGAATATAGGTTCCTTTATATAAGGACTTACAAGAAGAGATAAATGGAAATAGTACAAAACCTAGACAACACACTAAATGGAAAGTCTTGGTTGCCTATAAGCATAATGGGTCACGACCCTAATTGTCTTGGGCCACTATCTTCTTGGTCTTGGTCTATGGTTATGGCCCATCCACATAATTCTTTATAACACAATAATCATTTTTATAAAACTATTTTTCCTTCTATTTGATGATTCATTGTTCTTTTGAACAACCTGATTGTGGAGAAGTGTAAACCCAAAGCAAATCAGCAACCTTTTCTGTTGACTGGTGTGTCATATCTAGAACAAGAGAGTGGTGAATCTGAGGCCATTCTGCAACCTCAGTGTGACCTAAGGATCCATCTATCTATCCAGAAACTGCCAATCATCTATCCATCCCAAAATTGCCATCTATCATCTGTTCTTGTTCGATCCAACCAAAATCAGAGTGGAGTATCCTAGGGAGGGTTTCATCAAGTGGTATCAGAGCACCAATCTGAAGATCGATTCATTTTTGGGTTTATTTCTCAACGCTTTCTCTGTTTTCTCTGGGCTTACTTCCCTATTGTTTCTGAAAACTGATTTTGAGTTTTTATCATTTCTGGGTTTGATTTTGAGTTCTCTGTTGCTGGGTTTTACTACACATCCCTATGCTCATACCAAGTTTTTTTTTATGGAGGAAATTGTCCTGAAACCTATCTCTCTTGGACTGCTAATGTGGAGACATGTATCTGGCACAATCACATACCTAAGAGTGGAAGGTTATCACTGGCTTCTAGTAGGCTTCGAGGTGAGGCTAGAAGATGGTGGGAGAGAGAAGAGGAGAAACGTTGGTATCAAAGAAAACCAGCAATCAAAACTTGGGAAGAGCTTCAGAACATCGTGGATAGGAGGTATATACCAAAAGACTTCCCTGATGCTGTCAAAGAACAATACGGCAGGAGACCAACTCGTAAGAAAGAACCATCATCAGCATCTCAACTCAGACGAAGCAAACTCATGGCTGATTTAGAAGGAGAGGCTAATCCACCAGCAGTAAACATTAATCTGTTGCAAGTGGAGGCTATGGTGTCTGAATTCATGAGAAGATTGTTTGTTGATAGTACCAAGCTGAGAATCATGCTGCCTACAAAGACGGAGGCACGAAATCAACCACAAGAGACTCATTTGCCTGCTGTTAAAGTTGTTGAGAAGAAGGAATATATGGTGCAAGAATCAATCAATCAGTGTCTGGAACCAGAGAAGGAAACACAAGTTGTATGTGTTCATGTACCAGATCAAACCAAGAAAAAAGAGGACGATCTTGAAGATTCATCTACAGCTGCAGAATTGGTGTATACTTTGGTTGATCAAGGTGAAAATACTAAGACTTTGACTTCTGAAATTTTGATCAAACCTTTGTTATGCATTCAGCTCAGCTTAGTTGAGCATCTGAGATTTGTCAAGGGCCTGCAGCAAGTTGTTTTCGAACCAGGAGGAATGTGGTGTGAGTTTGAAAGAGATAACAACATTTTGGATCTAATACCAGCTTCATTCAAGCTCAGAGCAAAGCCTGGGGAGCAGGTCATGAACGACTTTGATCAGTTAGAAGGCTTGGATTTGAGGACAAATACTTTCAAAGGAAGAGGGGATGATGCAATCCTGAGCAGATGCAAGTATAAAGACAAGAGGGTCTGGTTTAGATTAAAAGGAACAAAAACTGTTGCACAATCTGTGGGAGTTCTTATAAAAAAAACCTTATTGGGCTCATTCATGAAGTTTTAGATAGAGAAAAGCTACTGGTTTGGTTGTTGGACGTGTTGGGCTTCTAAATTGGTATTTGGGCTTGTATTTGATCAGAATATTGAGCAAGAAAAGTGAAGAAAAAGCCTTGGACGAAAATTAGAAGAAGAAGCTGTCATGCAGCATGTCTTCTTTTTCTATGCTGTTCATGCAGCAGTCTTGTGTTTTCTATTTAAGTGTCATACAGCATTTACTGCCTTGTTTGTTTTGTGTTTTTTATGCTGTTCATGCAGCATGTCTTCTTTTTCTATGCTGTTCATGCAGCAGTCTTGTGTTTTCTATTTAAGTGTGTTGAGTCTGTACCAGAAGTTTCAATCATCATTTTTATAAAACTCATTTTCCTTCTATTTGATGATTCATTGTTCTTATGAACAACCTGATTGTGGAGGTTTGTAAACCCAAAGCAAATCAGGAACCTCTTCTGTTGACTGGTGTGTCATATCCAGAACAAGGGAGTGGTGAATCTGAGGCCTTTCCGCAACCTCAGTGTGCCTTATGATCCATCTATCTATCCAGAAACTGCCAATCATCTATCCATCCCAAAATTGCCATTTATCATCTGTTCTTGTTCGATCCAACCAAAACCAGAGTGGAGTATCCTAGGGAGGGTTTCATCAGTTTTTAATGAGGCTTATACACAACACTCATACAAAAGCCTCTTGATGAAGCCAAGCCCATTTCTAGCCCATTTTCGTCCAGAACTCTCTTAGGAGCCTTTTTCTTATTTTCAAAATTAAACTCAGTCTTTGTTTTAATTGTTTTGTGTGTTTCCAAGAAGCTGTGCATGTACAGTCTTCTTCTCTATATATTATGGACGAAAATGATCAATAAAATCATCAAACTCTTTTCTAAAAACCCAAGAATTCTCTGAATCCTGTTTGATCATTGTTTGTCTTGTTTATGTCCTGATTTCGAATCTGCATCTACAACCAAATCTAAGATAGTCTGAGAGCCATTTCCGAAACTCTTAGAAGTATCAACTCAATCCATTATTCGTTTACCTACAGCACGAAAGCGGGCACTTTGGAATTCGCCTTAAACACTTCAGAGCTATAGAGAGTTCTACAGTTTTAAAGAGGGCACTTCGGAAAGTTGCCTTGAGCACTTCGGAGCTCTAGGGAATTCGACACTTTCATCATCACAATCGTTGGAGAGCATTCAGGGACGTGATCCTCTCAGCTAGGATCATATTAGAATATAAAGAAGAGAATCAGATACAAGACTTTCAACATTACTATGCAAAGCATGTGAAGTCATAAAACAAGAGGAGCCTTTGTTTGAATTCCTTGGACCAGATTTCTCACACGCTTTGGACTAGTAAAGGGAGGCGTGGCTGCTTCTTGTGGCTCTCTTTTGGACAGTCCAAGACAGGCTGTCTTTGACCAAGGGAGCTGAGGATAAGCCCTTGCCTTATCCTTAAACGGATCACTCCCAAAGGCATCTCGCCTAGATGCCCCAAAGATCCCTTGTGGATTATCTTCTTCTTCCTTAGGTCCAAACACTCCTCTTCTTCATGATTTGAGACCCAAGGCACCATGGATGAGTTGTATGGATTCCTGGCCGTACACTTCAAACACTATTTTTGCACAAGTCTTCAAATGAGGTTTAAGAGCAAATGGTGAAGTTTTGGTCAAGCCATGTCCGTACAGTCCGTACTATCCGTACGGCTATCCGTACATGCTTCACCCTAACCTTGCACCAACTCCCTAAACCTCCTAAACACTTCCCACAGCTTCTATCTTCAATGTGAATGGCTCTTGTATCCTTCTTTAGCTCTGTAATAGCTTCTGGACACTCCTTGGTCTTGTTAAGACTTCTTTAAGGAGTTTCACCCTATATTTGCTCATAACCATAAGTGATCTCTTCTCTCACTTAGGTTTAACACTCCCCCTCATGCTTGACTCTATAGATCCCAAGTCAAGCTTGGAACCGTGAAGGAACTCCCTCATTAGAAATCTTAGACAGAAAACCCTCCTTAGGGATAAAACCATGCAAGGAAAAGAGTAGAGTATTCACGGCCTAGGGATTGGCCAATGAGTTCTTGTGTCTAAAACCAGTGTGGTTGGACACAAGTAACTCAAGATCAAGGCCTAATAATGTATAGCAAGTATGAATCACCATAACTTGCTGTCCTTGAGCACAAGGGACAAAGCTGGACTTCTTTGGGATTGGTTTGGGTCTCCCCCTCTCAACTGACTTCAAAAGCCACCTTAGGAAGGCAAGGAAACGACCAGACTTCTTCTCTTGAACCACCAGCAATGCTTCTTGTACTTTGGAACTCGGCTTTGCCTCTTCTTCAAACTATAGACCCGGTTTGGGTCCCCCCCTCTCAACTGGCTTTGACACCATCTTAGAAAGGCTAGGACACGACCAGATCATCATCATCATCCTTGAGGCACAAGCAATGTCACCATGGTACCTGATACATCATTCCATAAGTGCATCAGTACTTATCAAGCAATGGATCAATCTGACATTTAAGTTTTAAAACAATGCACCATAGTTAAAATCAAAACCATTGTTTCAAGCAACTTAGACAACTTCTAAATGATGCAAGACAATCAATGATGGATTTAAAACTAATAGCATTAGAGAGTATTCAGATTGATCTTAGTATTATCTCACAATTCATTCAAAGCATTTTAGATATCATTTCAAGACTTAAAAAAAAATGATGAATGCAATAAAATGAATTGAGTTTTAATGGGAACTTCCCTTTTTCTTTGATGAGGAGTGGCTGGATTGGAAGGCCACTTGAATCCCTCACTTGTCCATTTGCAACCTCTTCATGGCAACACCAACTTAGATGGGAGGTTGTGTGGATCCTTCAGTCTCATTCTCAACCGGCCGGATTGGAATAAGCCTTCTTCTCACACACCAAGGCTGCTCTGAACAACCCCTTTGCATAGGCACGCCACTGCCTAAGACCCGGTTGAATGCTTCTTTTGTTGAAGTCCTTGCAATGGCAACACTCAGGACCATGGAAATACACTTCATGTCTCCCCCTCAAGCTTAGAGCTGTGCCTAGGAAGCACTAAGCTTGTGAGAACCCGTGTGTATTCCATGTCCATAGGACCACCAGTCTTAAAAGACTTTTGGTGATGGTCTTGTTCTTGTTGTTGGGGTCAAAATCGGTACGACGGAATTAATAGCCAAAACTCCCCGCGAAAATACAAAAAGAACAGTTTTATAAACCCCGAGGAATAGTTTTATAAAACTCAAAGTCGTTTATAAATCTCGCAGACAGTTTTATAAGACTCGAAAGATCGTTTTATAAAACTCGAGAATCATTTTATAAAACTCGAAGATCGTTTTATAAAACTCGAAGATCGTTTTATAAAACTCGAGAATCATTTTATAAAACTCGAAGATCGTTTTATAAAACTCGAGAAATCGTTTTATAAAACTCGAGAAATTGTTTTATAAAACTCGAAGATCGTTTTATAAAACTCGAGAAATCGTTTTAAAAAACTCGAGAATCGTTTTATAAAACTCGAAGATCGTTTTATAAAACTCGAGAAATCGTTTTATAAAACTCGAGAAATCGTTTTATAAAACTCGAGAATCGTTTTATAAAACTCGAAGATCGTTTTATAAAACTCGAAGATCGTTTTATAAATCTCGAGAAATTGTTTTATAAAACTCGAGAAATCGTTTTATAAAACTCGAGAAATCGTTTTATAAAACTCGAGAATCGTTTTATAAAACTCGAAGATCGTTTTATAAAACTCGAAGATCGTTTTATAAAACTCGAGAAATCGTCTTATAAAACTCGAGAATCGTTTTATAAAACTCGAAGATCATTTTATGAAATCCGAAAGATCGTTTTATAAACTCGAGAATCGTTTTATAAAACTCGAAGATCGTTTTATAAAACTCGAGAAATCGTTTTATAAAACTCGAGAATCGTTTTATAAAACTCGAAGATCGTTTTCTAAAACTCAAGAAATCGTTTTATAAAACTCGAGAAATCGTTTTCTAAAACTCGAGAATCGTTTTATAAAACTCGAAGATCGTTTTATAAAACTCGAGAAATCGTTTTATCAAACTCGAGAAATCGTTTTATAAAACTCGAGAAATCGTTTTATAAAACTCGAGAATCGTTTTATAAAACTCGAAGATCGTTTTACAAAACTCGAAGATCGTTTTATAAAACTCGAGAAATTGTTTTATAAAACTCGAGAATCGTTTTATAAAACTCGAAGATCGTTTTATGAAATCCGAAAGATCGTTTTATAAAACTCGAGAATCGTTTTACGAAACCGCAAACAACCGAAAAAGCCGTAAAATGCGAACTAGTCGCAACTAGTTCGCCCATCGGCCAACTAGAGACTTCCCGGACATTCCGCGTCTCGATTTCCCGCATTCTCGATTCAAAGAGGATAACTCTCTGATTTCATGAGTAGATTCAAACTCGTCATGGCTAGGGTTAGCGGCATTAGCGACAAAGCCGCCATCGACGCGTTGAGGAAATCGCTCTGGTATAAATCGAAGTTCCGCAAGTAGATAACTCTCGAGAAACCGCGGACGATCCAGGACGCGCTCCATAAGGCCACTGATTTCATAACCATCGAAGAGGAAACTAAAATCCTGTCCCAGAAGCATAAGCCGACGAAAACATCCGCGAAGGATAACGCGTCCGAGCAGAAGCAGAAAAAGAAAAGCTCTCGTAACGATAAATTCGTCCATCACGAGGGACAGGATCTCCGAGGGGCGCATAACTAGGCCATCAATTCAGGTTCGGAGCAAGGGCGAACTACGGGTAACACGTGGACGAGAAATTCGAATTACGACGAGAATTCTTTCTGCGACCTCCACCAAACCCACGGGCACTCCACCGTGAATTGCAAAGTTCTCAGCGCCAGACTGGCCGCAAAGTTAGTCGCTGGAGAACTTTCCGAGAAATCTAGTGTCAAGGATCTCATCCGCGATTCGGACCGCGTCCCGAAGAATGACAAAAACACGCAAACCCCGCCTCAGGGAAATCAATCAGGCGAAAAACGCGGACGAAAAGTAGACGAGAAGGGTAACGATGCTAACCGCCGAAAAATCAACATGATCATCGGCGAATCGCCATACTTTAACGACACCGTCTCGTCAATAAAATCCTACCAACGTAAAGCCGAAACCGGCTTGAGTTGGAAGGTGCCAATGGACGATTCTCCGACAGTGGTAATCTCCTTCGACGATGCTGAAACCGGTGGAATTGACCAACTGCATGCCGATCCCCTTGTCATCGATTTGGTGATAAGCGATCT
The DNA here is from genome assembly GCA_932364175.1 of Eruca vesicaria subsp. sativa. Classification (NCBI taxonomy): domain Eukaryota; kingdom Viridiplantae; phylum Streptophyta; class Magnoliopsida; order Brassicales; family Brassicaceae; genus Eruca; species Eruca vesicaria. The sequence continues at coordinate 341,351 of CAKOAT010800709.1, read as the reverse complement.
AGAGGTCGCTCGAATCCTGGTTGATACCGGAAGCACGGTCAACGTCATCTTCCGCAACACGCTGGCACGCATGGGAATTACCTCTCGGAAGTCGAGCCGATTCCAAAACCGCTGACTAGTTTCTCTGGCGAAACGTCAATGACCCTGGGATCAATCCGACTACCGGTCGTCGCGAAAGAAGTGACGAAAATCGTTAACTTCGCGGTAGTCGATTTCCCGGCTATCTACAACGTGATTATGGGCACGCCTTAGATAAATTCCATGAAGGCGGTTCTGTCCACGTATCACTTAGGCATCAAATTCCCGACGCCTAGAGGAGTCGCAGTAATTTGGGGATGCCAAAGACAATCGCGATCTTGCTTCCTGGCCGAACATAAGCTAAGGCAATTGGCGGTCGCGATCGTGAAACCAAAACGGGCAAAGGTCACACCACCGCCCGCAGACGTCGACCCGAAGCAAGCAACGGCCGAGAAACCAGAAGTTACCGCGCCCATCGCTTCCACTGAAGTGATCGAGAAGTCTATGACAGCCGAGTAAGCACACTCGCGCAAACAATCAGAACTACGAGATGGCTTCATTTCCGAAAGGAATACGTAGGCAGCTCGCCTAAAGATGAGTTCAGCTATCCCCCCTTCCAAAGCGGGGGGGGGGGGGGGGGGGGGGGGGGGT
>CAKOAT010800709.1:311008-333055 GCA_932364175.1 Eruca vesicaria subsp. sativa | reverse complement strand
GTCAGGAATGGTCAGGACTTCCTCATCAGCTTGCTTCTCCATAGTGTCATCAGGTGGATCTCCTAGAGTCTCATCATCTTCATTGGTAGGCTGGTCCATGATCACATCAGTTTGGATTAGGGCAGTAAAAATATTGTTACTGTGGTAACAATGGTAAATGAGACATTTACCACAAGGATGGGTAAAACTAAGTGAAGAGAGGATCTGAAAAGTATCTAGGCGAGATGCTTGCTTACCAGCTTTTAGAATAAGGCAAGGAGAGGTCTTTGGTCTTCAGTCAAAGACAGGCTGTAAAGGAGCTGTCCAAAAGAAGCCATAAGGAACTTCCACATCACCCTTTACTAGTCATCCAAGCATGTGAAGGTTTCTGTCCATACAATTCAAACTAGAGCTCCTTTTACTCCTTTGACTTCACATGCTCCTAATAGTGATTGTAAACCCTAATATGTCTTTACCATTTCTGTATTTAAAGACCCATAAGGGCGTGTGTAAAGGTTTATGTGAGAGAGTGGGGTTTTCCCCTCCTCCTTCATCAATCTAAGTCTTGTTCTCTAATCTCTTAAGTCTCTGGTTACGAAATCTTGTTCTTAGTCTTGTAAGAAAATCAAAGAAAGAGTTCAAGAACTCAGGAACATGAGAGAGAGATATCACACGAATTGAAGGGAGAGAGAGAGTTAAGAAGGATAAATGTTCCCTTAATTTTATTTCTGCCTGAGGTTACAATATTTATACACAAAATATCTGCATACATAAATGATAAAGAATGAAGCTAGTGGGGAGTGAAAGTGACTTGTGCTGAACGGTTAACTCCCTCTCTCTCCTCTAAGTAGAACATGTGATGTTTACTATTAAAATACATCCACTTGCTCCAGACCTTGCTAACGGTCGGATTGACCACTGAGGAGAGAGGCTGATTCGAATATGCTTAGCCTTGTCTTCCACGGAAAGAAAACCCCAAGGTTGCTTCCTTGTTAGCCAAGACTGTACGGAATACCTTGTACTCCAAAACATGTACGGACTGGTCTTCTTCTACTTAGCTGAAGTGTTTCACTTGACCAGCTCCTTGTCATGTCTTCATGTCTATACTCCCCCTCAAGCTTAGCCATAAGATATGGGTAAAGCTTGGACCCCATGAAGACATCCCTCATTAAAACCTTTGTGCGAAAAACCAATGGGATAAAACACACAAAGTAAAAGAGTAGATGCTCCATGGCTTAGGAGGATCATGATCTAGCTAAGTCTATGAGCCCCAATCTTGGATGTATGAACTCACAGACCTTAGTGCTTGCCCCTTTAGTGAAGATATTAGCAAGCTTGTCTTCACTTCTAGTATAGCATGGTAAAATGATCTTCTGCTCCACAACTTGTCTCACCTTGTGACAATCCACTTCTATGTGTTTTGTTCTCTCATGGAAGACTGAGTAGGATGCTATGTGTATGGCAGCCTGGTTGTCACAGTGCATTGTGATTGGTGTTGTCGTCTCAACTCCCAAGTCTCTTAGCAGGTTTCTGATCCAAATGAGCTCACTAGTCAGCTTCCTCATTGCTCTATATTCTGCCTCAGCACTTGAACATGATACCACCTTCTGCTTCTTGCTCTTCCAAATAACCAGATTCCCTCATATGAAGGTACAATAACCAGTAGTAGACCTTTTGTCCACTCTATCACCAGCCCAATCTGCATCAAAATATCCCACAATCTCTGTGCTTTTGTTGCAACCCATCCAAACACCTTGACCCAGAGCCTCCTTTAGATACCTCATGATCCTCTCCACCATATTCCAGTGATGAACCTTTGGTGCTTGCATATGTTGGCTTGCTTAATTCACAGCAAAACAGATGTCTGGTCTTGTAATTGTGAGATAGATCAGCTTCCCAACCATTCTTCTATAGAGCTTGAAATCATCAAATGGAGTGTTCAAACTCCCCCTCACGCAAGACTTTGTATCCTTCTTCAAGTGGTGTCTTAGCCACTCTTGCTCCAAGCTTTCCTGCCTCATTTAGAAAATCAAGTGTGTACTTTCTTTGAGATAGGAAGAGACCCTCTTTAGAGCGGCATATTTCTATCCCTAGAAAGTACTTCAGCTCACCTAGATCTTTAATATCAAACCTATATTTAAGAAAAGCTTTAGTAGAGATGATACCTTCCTTGTTGCTTCCTGTGAAGATAATATCATCCACATAGATTAGAATCACAACTATTCCTTGCTTGCTTGTAAGGGTGAAAAGAGTATGGTCAGCTTCTGATTTTACAAACCCTCTTCCATTGAGGGTTGTGCTCAACTTGTGATACCAAGCTCTTGGTGACTGTTTTAACCCATAAATTGCCTTCTTCAATCTTAAGACATTTCCTGGTTTAACCATGTGTTCCATACCAGGAGGAGGTCTCATGTAAACTTCATCCTCCAGCTCTCCTTGTAGAAAAGCATTCTTGACATCCATCTGCCACAAGTCCCATTCCAAATTCACAGCCAAAGAAAGTAGGACTCTTATGGTGTGGAGTTTGGCCACTGGTGCAAATGTGTCTAAATAGTCTTCTCCATAGACCTGAGCGTAACCTCTTGCCATAAGCCTTGTCTTCTTCCTTTCTGGTTTCCCATTAGCTCCATATTTAATGGTATACAGCAGGCGACTTGTCACAGCTTTCTTGCCTTTGGGAAGCTCAGTTCCAAACCAAGTATCATTCTTGATCATAGCTGCAATTTCATCTCCAACAGATTCTCTCCAGCCATCATGCTCCATAGCCTCTTCATAGGTCTTTGGAACATAATCCTGATCCAGATTGGTGATGAAGGCTATATGCTCCTGTGGATAGCTTTCAAGGGAGCAGGTTGCTTGAATAGGATGGGCTACTGCATTGCAGTTGAAGTATACTCTAGTGTTAACCCAATTGGATGGATCTTTCCTCACTCTAGTACTTCTTCTTAGCTGCTGAGTCTGCTCTTCTACCACTGGTTCTTCCTGCCCTTGATCATTTTCTGGTTCTTCCTGCCCTTGATAATTTTCTGGTGCCGAACTTGAGTCATTGTTAGCTCCATCTTGATCATGTGCTGATGTTAAATCATTTTCTTGTGATGATTCATGATCACTTCCCCCCTCAGGATCAGGATGGACTGTCTCAATACTTGGTTCCACGACTGGTGATGAGGGAGAGCTGCGAGGCTCCTCACTGCTCTTAGGCTGAGTGATGCCAAGGCTCTCCATAATGATCCACAGATTGTTTGCTCTATCTGAAGGTCCATGTGGGAGATCTTTGAGGTCTTCCCAATTCTTCTGATCATAATAACCCTTGGATTCAACAAACTTGACATCCCTGGATACCAGCACCCTTCTTGAGTCTGGTAGGTAACACTTGTATCCCTTCTGCGTGTGTGAGTACCCAAGGAACATGGCTTTGATACTCTTAGGTTCAAGCTTGTTTCTTTGTTCTCCTGGTATCAAACATAACAAACACACCCAAACACACGTAAGTGATCTATTGGAGGCTTAGTTTTGTTTAATACCTGAAATGGAGAGGCATCTTTGAGGACTTTAGTTGGATTTCTATTGATAAGGTAGCATGCTGCAACCACATCATCTCCCCAAAAACGCTTAGGGACATTGGTGTGGAACATCATGCTCCTTGCAACCTCCATAAGGTGTCTATTCTTCCTCTTAGCTACTCCATTTTGCTGTGGTGTGTAAGGGCAGCTTGTTTGATGTGTGATCCCATGTTTTGTTAAGTGTTGTTTGAAGGCATGGCTAGTGTACTCTCCCCCATTATCTGACCTAAAAATTTTGATCTTATAATTGAAATTGTTAGTCACATAGTTTTGGAAGTTTATAAAAGCTTCTAAAACTCTATCTTTGCTTTGAATCAGTGTGAGCCAAGTGTATTTCGATTTCTCATCTATGAAAGTCACAAAATATTTATGGTTTTCTCTAGAAACACAAGGATCTGTCCAAACATCAGAGTGAACTAGATCAAAGCAATGCTCATAAGTAGTCATAGATGAAGGAAATACAGATTTATGGTGCTTACCAAGAATACAAGCCTCACAAGTTTCATTTTGCAAAGATAAACTAGGCAACATCAATTTTAAAGCATTGAAATGAGGGTGGCCTAATCTAGCATGCCATAACATATCACTAGCTAAAACAGAAGTAGATTTAAGAGCACAAGAGTAATCGGATTTGGGCTTGGTTTCCTCAAGAACATAAAGATCTCCTTTGCTCACACCTTGTCCCAGCAACTTTCTGGTCTTAATATCCTGAAAGCACACATCATTAGGGCTGAAAATAACCTTGCAATCTAGATCATTAGTAACTCTTTTAACAGATAGTAAGTTAGATGTGAACTTAGGCATGTAGAGAGCTTTTGATTCCCTATCAAATAGTTTTAGATTACCTATTCCTTCAATAGGTATTTGATCACCATTTGCAATTAAAACATTACCTAAGGCTGGTTTTATATCACTAATCAGTTTAGCATCCCTAGTCATGTGATGAGTAGCCCCTGAATCAATGACTAAATGCCTAGGTGTATATAAAGCATTTTGGACAGAATTTAAGGCATGAATACTAATGTTACCAGCATTGGCATTGAGAGCCTTGATGAGGGCTTCAATGTCTGACTTTGTGATGTGATTGTCACCAGTGTGAGGCTGAGAAGTCGCCTGAGAGGTAGAACCCATGACTTGAGCATTTGAGGCCAGTGCGCATCCATCCTCTCCAATGCGCATAGCACCATTGCTGTGGTGTGAGTCCTGAGCTCTAGCTTCATTTTCTCTGGCTGTGGTGTTTTTCCTAGGTGGCCTTAGATGAGGGTGAAGTATCCAGCAACCAGCCTTGGTGTGTCCATTCCTCTTGCACTGCTCACAATATGGACGCTTATCATTTGGCTTATGATATGCCTTGTGGGCTAATGCGCCAGCTTCTGCCTTCTCCACCTTGTTTGCCATGGTTAGCTCACCCTTTCCACCAAATTGACCATCTGAACCAAGATCCTTATGCAGCTGAGCACACACATCATCCATACTTGGTAGCTCCTTAGCTCTCAAGATATGTTTGATCACATCATTGAAGTTGGAGTTAAGAGTAAGGAGCAAACCAAATATCTTGTCTTGCTCCTTTCTCTCTTCTATGACATTAAGGTCGGTGGTGCTTGGTCTCAACACCTCTAGTTCTGCCCACAGCTCGCTATACTTCCCAAGATGCTTGGTGAAGTCCATCTCTTCTTGCTGCAAATTGTTTATAGCCCTCTTTACTTCAAAGATCCTTGTGAGATTTGAAGTTTTGCCATATACTTTGTGTAGGGTGTCCCACAGCTGCTTTTTTGTCTCACAATGAGAGTAAGACTCCATAATGGGCGTGTCAAGGGAGCTTTGTAGGATAAACAGCACCATAAGGTCCTCTTGGCCCCATTTGCTTTCATCCACATCTACTGTCTCCTTGCCGCCTTCTCCTTGAGTGATACGCCTTGGTGTTTCACTTGAAGTGCAGTGCTCCCATAGGCCTCTTCCTCCAAGAGCTGTTTTGGCCACTCTTGACCAGATGAGGTAGTTACCTCCTTTGAGTGTTGCTGGTATTGCCAATGGTTTGATGTAGTTATGCTGTTCCATCTTGGTTTGCTATTGTCCACTGGATAAATTGGTGTACTCACAAGAAAAAGGATATTTCTGTGAGTAAAAGATGAAGAGAATCAGGTTAGACAGAAGGTACTCTTCAAGAAATAAGCTGGTTTAGAAGGAAATGGCGTGGGCAAAGCAATATCCAGAGATAAACAAGCAAGAACAATCCTTATTACCCACTGGATAAAAGGTTTTGCGGTTTGAGTAACAAGAAAGATAAGTGAGTAAATGGAAAGATAAGTGAATAGAGCGTGATTTGCGGAAGTGTATTAGGTGCTCAAGAGCTTATAGCTCTGATACCATGTAAGAAAATCAAAGAAAGAGTTCAAGAACTCAACAACATGAGAGAGAGATATCACACGGATTGAAGGGAGAGAGAGAGTTAAGAAGGATAAATGTTTCCTTAATTTTATTTATGCCCGAGGTTACAATATTTATACACAAAATATCTGCATACATAAATGATAAAGAATGAAGCTAGTGGGGAGTGAAAGTGACTTGTGCTGAACGGTTCACTCCCTCTCTCTCCTCTAAGTAGAACATCTGATGTTTACTATTAATATACATCCACTTGCTTCAGACCTTGCTAACGGTCGGATTGACCACTGAGGAGAGAGGCTGATTCGAATATGCTGAGCCTTGTCTTCCACGGAAAGAAAACCCCAAGGTTGCTTCCTTGTTAACCAAGACTGTACGGAATACCTTGTACTCCAAGACATGTACGGACTGGTCTTCTTCTACTTAGCTGAAGTGTTTCACTTGACCAGCTCCTTGTCATGTCTTCATGTCAATAGGTCTCTTAATCTGGTTACCAATCTCTCTAGTCTCAGATCTCACTCATCAATCTCTCTTCCACCTCATACTAGTCTCATTCTCTCTTTCATTGCACTACAAGAGTCTTTCTTTCACAATCTTTGTTTCTCTTGTTTCACAAGCATTGTCTTGCCCTTTAGGGCGTGTTCATCACACACACATCCTGAGCTCTGAAAACCTAACATGGTATCAGAGCCAGGTTCATCAGAACTTGGTTCAAGCTTCCGCTCAAGAACAAGCTTCCTCTCATGCCATTTTTAAGATATTGAAGCTATTGAACATCTTCTGTCCAACCTGCTATGAAATCACTTCAAGATGAAGTTTTGCTCATCCATGGCGTGTACAGAAGCTTTCCTAAGTCTATCATACTCTCTCATGTCCGCCAAGAAGAAAGAAGGCCATTGGAAGCATGTCCAAGCCATTCCTATTCACTGCCCAAGAAGAAACCTTTCAAGAAGAAAGCTTTCAGCTTGTTACTGGTGTGGCGACTCAAACATGAAGAAAGGAGGTGTCTTTGGCATGGTGGGGTCAAGGAGAAAGGCCACGCAAAGGAGGAGATGTTGGGTCTCAAACCAACAGCTCAAATCTATCCATTCATGATGCAGATTGCCTTGGAGGTTCAAGGAACCAGCACAGGTTGGTTGTAAGCTAAACCTTCTTCCCTTAATTAAAGCTTGTGTCTTTATGAAATGGTTGTGTTGTGTGGTGTGGTTATGTTCTGTTTTGCATCTGTGTCATTGTGATTGCCATAACTAAAGTACCCTTGATGATTGTAGTATCTAGTAATCTGTCTAGACTCATGTATAATGGTACTGAAGTTGTTTTGTACTCACACTGCTTGTTTTGCGTTTTATAATTGTTGCATTGCTTGTGTTGTGTCCCAGGATCTCCTGGTCATGTTTATTACTTGTCTTATGTACTGCCATAGCTTGGAATCGAATAGAATGTGTTGTAGGATTGAGAGTTTTGTCTTGGCTACATGCATCTATTTTGATAAGGCTGTTTTGCATTTACATAAGCTTGTGGTGTTGAGATTCAATCCGGCTAATATTTGTCTTGATGCTAATGACATAGTTGATCCATCAAAGAAGTAGTATTTTGAGGATGTCAAGACTACTTGTGGCTTTGGTTTTGATCANATGCATCTATTTTGATAAGGCTGTTTTGCATTTACATAAGCTTGTGGTGTTGAGATTCAATCCGGCTAATATTTGTCTTGATGCTAATGACATAGTTGATCCATCAAAGAAGTAGTATTTTGAGGATGTCAAGACTACTTGTGGCTTTGGTTTTGATCAAACTATTGTTCATTAAGCATGCTTTGCATTTGTTTTTAAAATTTGGTTCATATAGAAACTAAGTCATGCGGATTGAATCTTTTGCATACATATAGAATTGTCTCTTGGTTGTTCATTCATGGATTGATGCATTTAAAAACCAGCATGATTGCAATGTACTGATGTTTGCTTGCATTGTATCATGAGAAATGTCTTTAAAATGGTTGATCTTGTGCTTATGGTTGGCTAGTTTTCAAGATTAATGCATTTTGTTTTGTACATTGGTATCAAACCAAATGAGATCTTGGTTTGGTTCCAATGGGAAGATCTAATCTTTCCTTGAGTTTTGATGGATATAGGTGCACATGATATGATCAGTGACACACCAAGAACCAAGGTGAAGATACTAAGGTCTAAGGCCATTGTATAGATGATCCATAGGACATGTCTAGTCCATTAGTCTACAAGGAGTGTAGCATGCATCATTATACAATGAGAGGTTGTCTTGTGAGGCTCTCTATGGTGATTCAAACACCTTAGTTCCTTGAGAAGGAAGAGAGCAAGCTCATAAGACCGATGGTCCTAAGACCATGTATTACTCACAGTTCTTCAAGCTTAGTACATTCTAGACTCGGTCCTAAGCTTGAGGGGGAGACATGATGGGTAGATACATGGTCCAATGTGTTGCCATTACAAGGACTTCACCAAAGGATCATCAACAAGGGTCTAAGCAGTGGCGTGCATATGCAAAGGGCCTGTTCAGAGCAGTCCTGGTGTATGTAAGATGAAGGCTCATTACCAATCCGGCCTGTTGAGAATGAGGCTGAAGAATCAACACAACCTCCCATTCAAGTTGGTGGTGTCCGTGAAGAGGTTGAAAATGGACAAGTGAGGGATTCAAGTGGACTTCCAAGCCAGCCACTCCTCATCAACGAAAAAGGGAAGTTCCCATTAAAACTCAATTCATCTTATTGCATTCATCATTTCCTTCTAAGTCTTGAAATGATATCTAAAATGATTTGAATGAATTGTGATATATTGCTAAGATTAATCTGAATACTCTCTAATGCTATTAGTTTTAAACCCATCATTGATTGTCTTGCATCATTTAGAAGTTGTCTAAGTTGCTTGAAAAAATGTTTTTGATTTAACTAGTGTGCATTGTTTTAAAACTTAAAATCAGATTGATCCATTGTCTTGATAAGTACTGATGCACTAATGAAATGATGTATCAGGTACTATGGTGACATTGCTTGAGCCTCAGTGATGATGATGATGATCTGGTCGTGTCCTAGCCTTTCTAAGATGGTCTCAAAGCTAGTTGAGAGGGGGAGACCCAAACCGGGTCTATAGATTGAAGAAGAGGCAAAGCCAAGTTCCAAAGTACAAGAAGCATTGCTGGTGGTTCAAGAGAAGAAGTCTGGTCGTTTTTTTGCCTTCCTAAGATGGCCTTGAAGTCAGTTGAGAGGGGGAGACCCAAACCAGCCCTAAAGAAGTCCAGCCTTGTCCGTTGTGCTCAAGGATAGCAAGTTATGGTGATACATACTTGCTATACCTTATTAGGCTTTGATCCTGAGTTACTTGTGTCCAACCACACTGGTTTTAGACACAAGAACTCAATGGCCAATCCCTAGGCCGTGAATACTCTACTCTTTTCCTTGCATGGTTTTATCCCTAAGGAGGGTTTCCTGTGTAAGGTTTTTAATGAGGGAGTTCCTTCACGGTTCCAAGCTTGACTTGGGATCTATAGAGTCAAGCTTGAGGGGGAGTGTTAAACCTAAGTGAGAAAAGAGATCACTTATGGTCACTTTGGTTTAATGAGCAAAGCTTGGTCCTAAACTCCATGAGAAGCCTTTCATGGCTTATGGAGTCACCAAGACTTGTGTGGAGCAATGTGTGTGCTCTAGAAAGGTTTACAATGAGAAGTGAAGGAATTGGAAGTGTTTGGAGTAGGGCAGTAAAAATATTGGTACTGTGGTAACAATGGTAAATGAGACATTTACCACAAGGATGGGTAAAACTAAGTGAAGAGAGGATCTGGAAAGTATCTAGGCGAGATGCTTGCTTACCAGCCTTTAGGATAAGGCAAGGAGAGGTCTTTGGTCTTCAGTCAAAGACAGGCTGTAAAGGAGCCATCCAAAAGAAGCCATAAGGAACCTCCACATCACCCTTTACTAGTCATCCAAGCATGTGAAGGTTTCTGTCCACACAATTCAAACTAAAGCTCCTTTTACTCCTTTGACTTCACATGCTCCTAATAGTGATTGTAAACCTTATTATGTCTTTACCATTTCTGTATTTAAAGACCCATATGGGCGTGTGTAAAGGTTTAAGTGAGAGAGTGGGGTTTTCCCCTCCTCCTTCATCAATCTAAGTCTTGTTCTCTAATCTCTTAAGTCTCTGGTTACTAAATCTTGTTCTTAGTCTCTCATTCTGGTTACCAATTTCTCTAGTCTCAGATCTCACTCATCAATCTCTCTTCCACCTCATACTAGTCTCATTCTTGTTGAGCTGAGAGATCTTTTATATATGAGATAGAGAAGGAGATTTTGTGATGCAAATGAGTGTTATTGAGCTTCTCTACGGATGGGGTGTACGGACATGACTTGGTCCGTACACATGAAGAGGAAAGGTGGGAAGTTTGAAATGTTACTTGTGAGGCAAGGGAAGAAATGATCCGGGTACTTCTATGAGAAGGAGAGGCTTTCAAGAAGAGAAGTGTTACCGTTAGGAGATAAGGAAGAAGAGACTTTACAGCTGTACAGAGCTGGAAAGGTAGCATGGCATCTTGTCAAAGATGCCAATGGCATCAAGCATGCGGGCTTCCTCCTCCACTTATTTCAAACATATGCTCCTTCCCCCTTTGAACTCACACGCTTTGCTATAGTGTTCCTTGACCATTGTATCACGAAAACCCTTATCTCTAGTCCTATATATATTGTAATCTATGATTAATGAAAAGCTAAGCAATCTTTTGAGTCTCATTCTCTCTCTAAGTTACTATTGAATCTGATTCATAATCTTACAGAAATCTCTCTTAATCTCTTTGTTTCTTCTTCAATCTTCCTCTAATCTCTTTGTTTATCTCACAAATCCTCTAAACCACTAAAAACAATATGGTATCAGAGCCAGGTTAGAGGATTTGTGGGTCGTTTGTGTGAGTTTTGAAGAAATCTGCTTTTGTGTTCTTGTGTGTTCTTGAGTGAGGCGTGTTCTAGCTTGTTTCTTCTGAAGATTCAAGCTAAGTCCGAAGTGTTTCTGTGAAGATCTAACTACTATGGGTACTCTAGTATACTCGTGGAATGAAGATGAAGGTTCCGGTTGTACTCAAAGGAGGAAACTACCTCTTGTGGTCTAGGCTGGTCAAGAAAGCAGTAAGAAGTAAGGGTTTGTGGAGTCATATCACATCTGGGGTGGCTCCGAAACTCATTACTCACGGAGATGATGGTGAAGAAGTCACCACAACTGATGAGGATAAGTGGGAGCAAGAAGACCTGTTGGTGCTCTCCGTTCTTCAAGGATCTGTTGATCAATCTATCTTTGAGGCTTATAGTTATTGTACTAAAGCCAAGGAGCTGTGGGATACGCTCAAGAAGGTGTATGGGAATACATCAAACCTTAGTAGGGTCTTTGAAGTGAAGCATGCTATCAACACATTGGTTCAAGAGGGCATGGATGTTAACTTGAAGAAGAGGAATGGTAGTGAGAGAGAGAGATGGTCAAGTGCAAGATTAGGGTTAGAGCTCCGGGAAAGCAATGGTGTGCTTAGGAGTGTCTAAGATGATCAAGTAGTGATCTAAGGCTGGTGCAAGGTTAGGGTCAAGTCAAGGAATGACTTAGACACCATTTGGGAAGAAATGGAGTAGTGTGCAAGTTTAGGGTTATGGCTTGTATGGATTTGGTATGGACGGATGTACTCGGACCGTACGGATTCATACAAGACCAAAGGACCTTAAGTTGCATAAACTTCACACTAGAGATGAACCATTTGAGCTAAAGGAAATATAGGGTTTGGTGTTACTATTGAGATTACTTGGGTCACAAGGAACTAAAGTTACTTGTGACACAAGGTGATAAACCAAACCAGAAAAGTGATATTCAAAATGTGGTGAGCTTGTGGTGTGGTATTATGGACGTTGGGAGTGTGTGTAAAGGCAAGGAATATGCCTCAGCATCTTAAGAGATAAGAAACCAGGCTGGAAAGGTAAAGGTGATAAAGGTGCTTTACCTTTCCATGCCTTATCCTCCCAAANCCAGAAAAGTGATATTCAAAATGTGGTGAGCTTGTGGTGTGGTATTATGGACGTTGGGAGTGTGTGTAAAGGCAAGGAATATGCCTCAGCATCTTAAGAGATAAGAAACCAGGCTGGAAAGGTAAAGGTGATAAAGGTGCTTTACCTTTCCATGCCTTATCCTCCCAAAAGCTCATCTTGGCCCTTTAATTCAAATGGGGAGCATCTCAGCCATTCTTTAAAGTCCAAGCAGCCAGCTATGACCAAGACCAGTCTACTCTCCATCTAGACCATCCATTCTATCAAGTTAATATTATCCATTAGATGTAGGTTTATATTTCTGCATCATGTATTGCCTATATAAAGGCATTGTAGGCGAATTTGTATGCTCTTAAGGGAGTTGGGGGACTTCCCCTCTCCACTTCTAAATAAACAAGTACTGTTCTTGAATCTGATTCTCTTCAATCTACCCCTTTCTTAATCTCTAAATCTCTCTTGAATCTCTTTATACTTTGTTTTAGATTCAAGGATACTCTTGTGGACATTAGACCCTCTCATTCATCATTTCATATTCTCTCTTGCCTTTAATGGCTTCTCTCACACACACACAGCCTAGACTTTGATAAATCCAACATGGTATCAGAGCTGTGTTCATCAGAACCTGAGCTCTAAGCTTCCGCAAAAATCAATGTCTCACTCTCATGCCATTTCTGAACCAAGATGAAGCTTTATGTTCAAGCCGGCTGTAAAACCTCTTCAAGAAGAAGGTTGGCTCATACATGGCGTCCAGAAGCTGTCTCTTGGTGTCCACCATGTTCTCATGTGAGAGTTAAAAGAAGAATAATGTGAAGAACACAAAGAACAGAGGAGAGAAGGAGAGATTTGATCCGTAAAGAGAAGAGAGAGAGGGGAGACTTAGGTTTGTGACAAGAGAGAATCAGACATGAGAAAAGAGGAGTTGTCTCCCTTACTTCATTAGGCATATCAGCTTACATTAAATAGACCAGAATTGCACACAAGAAGACATAGAATTACATTAAACAAATGGAATGAGAGAGAGTAGTGGGTTCGGACAGTCGAGTGAAAGTGACATCTCGCCAACCCTCTCCCTCCTTAACTTGACATGTGGTCTTCTCTTGGCATTAGGCTCTAACGGTCTCCTCTCCTTATTTAATTCTTCCTGACCGTTGGGAGAGCTTCTCTTGAAGATTCCTTTTGTTCAAATATGCTTTGCCGTGTAGTCTAAGTTAGGTTGAGAGTAGACGAGTTGTATGGACCAACATATCTTGATCATTCTCATAACCATCTTCACATCTCTTTCATTTATCAATGCATTTCATGTCTTCATGTTTACACTCCCCCTCAAGCTTGACCATAGGGACTGGTCAAGCTTGTATTGCCATGAAGATTTCCTCATTAAAACCTTAACTAGTAAAACCGCATGGGATAAAACCAAGTTAAGGAAAACGAGTAAAGCCCTCATGGCTAAGGGGATCAGTGTGCAGAGAAGTCTATGAGTCCAAGCTTTCCATGAATGAACTCACAAACTTTAGATCTGGCTGCCTTGGTAAAAATATCTGCCAATTGATCTTCACTTCTTGTAAAGCATGGAAGGATGATTTGTTGCTCTACTGCTTGTCTGACCTTATGACAATCTACCTCAATGTGTTTAGTCCTCTCATGAAACACATTGTTGGAAGCTATGTGTATAGCAGCCTGATTATCACAATGCATTGTGATTGGTGTAGTTGCTTCTATCCCAAAGTCTTTTAGCATATTCCTGATCCAAATAAGCTCACTTGTAAGCTTTCTCATTGCTCTATACTCAGCCTCAGCACTGGAGCATGACACAACCTTTTGCTTCTTACTCTTCCACGTTACTAAATTGCCTCCAATGAAGGTGCAATAACCAGTAGTGGACTCTCTATCCACCCTATCTCCAGCCCAATCAGCATCACAATAGCCAACAATCTTTGTGCTCTTGTTACACCCCATCCAAACCCCTTGGCCTGGTGCCTCTCTTAAGTATCTTAGAATCCTTTCCACCATATTCCAATGATGAACCTTGGGAGATTGCATGTGTTGACTCACTTGGTTTACTGAAAAACATATGTCTGGCCGAGTAATGGTGAGGTACATGAGTTTTCCAACCATCCTTCTATAGCTCTTGACGTCTTCATGGAGTTTATCTTCAAACTCCCCTTCACACAGAACCTTATACCCATCTTCTAGAGGTGTTTTTGCAGCTCTTCCACTTAGATCCCCTGCCTCAGATAACAAGTCCAGTGTGTACTTCCTTTGGGACAGGAACAAGCCCTCTTTGGTTTGACACATCTCTATCCCAAGGAAGTACCTTGTTGGGGTCAAAATCGGTACGACGGAACCAACGGCCGAAACTCCCCGCAGAAATATAAAAGGAATCGTTTTATAAAACCCGAAGAATCGTTTTATAAAACTCGAGGATCGTTTTATAAAACTCAAAAATCATTTTATAAAACCCGATGACGTTTTATAAAACTCGAGAATCGTTTTATAAACTCGAGGATCATTTTATAAAACTCGAGAATCGTTTTATAAAACTCGAAGAATCGTTTTATAAAACTCGAGAATCGTTTTATAAAACCCGAAGAATCGTTTTATAAAACTCGAGGATCGTTTTATAAAACTCAAAAATCATTTTATAAAACCCGGTGACGTTTTATAAAACTCGAGAATCGTTTTATAAACTCGAGGATCATTTTATAAAACTCGAGAATCGTTTTATAAAACTCGAAGAATCGTTTTATAAAACTCGAGAAATCGTTTTATAAAACTCGAGAATCGTTTTATAAAACTCGAAGATCGTTTTATAAAACTCGAGAATCGTTTTATAAAACTCGAGAATCGTTTTATAAAACTCGAAGATCGTTTTATAAAACTCGAGAATCATTTTATTAAACTCGAAGAATCGTTTTATTAAACTCGAAGAATCGTTTTATAAAACTCGAGAATCATTTTATAAAACTCGAGAATCGTTTTATAAAACTTCGAAGAATCGTTTTATAAAACTCGAAGAATCGTTTTATAAAACTCGAAGAATCGTTTTATAAAACTCGAAGAATCGTTTTATAAAACTCGAAGTAGTCCCATCACGACTAGGAGACACTCGACTAGTTCGCCCACCGGCGAAGTAGTCCCATCACGACTAGTTCGCCCACCGGCGAATTAAGCCAGCTTGGCTTAGTTCGCCGGTGGGCGAACTTGTCCCGTCCCGACTAGTTCGCCCACCGGCGAACTAAGCCAGCCGGCTTAGTTTGCCGTTGGGCAAACTAGAGACTTCCCGGGTATCCCGCTCCTCGATCTTCCGCATCCCCGATTTGAAACTTACATCCTTCGGCACGGTCGCGTTCCAAACCACGGCCGAAATGTCTCCCGTTTCGTCTCGATTCGTCCTATCGTTCGAGTTTTACGATAAAAACCGTAAAACTTTGTTTTCTCGAAAAGAACTCGAGGAAATCGTATAAAACGGCAACGGTTAAACGAAACACCGAACATTGCCTAAACTATACGATTTATTCGAGATTTTTTGTAAAAATCGTAAAAAACGCGTTTTTAATAAAAATGTCGAGTAAATCGTAAAAACGGCAACGATTAACCGAAGAGAACGAATGTAGCTAAACTTTACGATTAACTCGAAGAATTTACTAAAAACGGCATCGGATCAGGAAACGATCTCGTACAAAGTTGCAAAACGGATATATCGCAAAACGGCCCGGAAGGTCCTAAAAGGCGATAAAAAGCCCATCTCGCGGTCTTGACAGAATCTAACCCAAAGATACGATAATGTTTTGACAGTTTACTCGCAGAAGGAAAATAAATGTCAAGCTTGAAGATAAAAGGCAGGTTTGAAAATAAATAGAAGATTTCCGCGGAAGAAAAGGAAGGATCGAGAAAAATGGAAGATTCCCGATACACTCAAATCCGGGTGAAATGGAAAGATAAAACCGTCAAGGCAAGGAGTATATAAACCAGAGGCGTAGGGCAGAAGAGGGGGACGAATTTGAGAGCTCTCATCTGAGACTTTTACAACTTTTCTAGACTTAGAATTTTCCGCACTTAGAAACTTAGGCTTTTTCTCGACAAGTTCGGTTTCTATGACTGGCATTCAATTACTAGACGAACTCGCCCAGGCAGTTCGATCTCTGGTCAAGCTCTATCAACTGAACTATGTTCGACTTGATCCCCGAAAGGGGTACGTAGGCAGCCTTTCATAAGGTTCAGTCCGAAATCAATCAAACCTTTTTTCCTATCTTTTTCCGTCTTACGTTAGCGAGCTGCGACTCGACTAGATCTAGGGTTTTATGTTTGGAACTCGCTGATGGCCCCTGCGGCCGAAGCCTTTGTAATTCCTTGTAATGATCGCAACACTTTTACGCGAATCGGAAATAAGATCGACTTTCTTTATAAATTCGTTTTATTGCGTTTTTCAAATTTTTTCGCATTTATTTGGTTACTTGTCGTTGGCTTTCGCAGAGATCCGGTTCCTCTGGGAAATTAGGGTTTTCCTAAGTTTCCTTATTTAACTGAAATCGACAAGTGTGAATCTCGGTTCCCACAGTTTGGCGCTAGAAGAAGGGGGGGTCGGATTACTCTTACTCATAGCCGCAAAACGCTTGATCAAAACGATGTCTGGATATATGAAAGACAAAGTCGCAACTCGCAAAAAGACGCTGGTAAAACAACTCCAGCAGCGACTACTCGTACAGCCAACGCCCGCGCAAACGCTGTAGTACTCAACAAAATCGAAAACCTAACAGCGACTCTTCGCCACGGGAGGAGCAACGAAACAAGCTCACGATTTCTATCTCAGATCACTAAGGGCAACGATAAAATCTATCAAACCCCATAGTGTTTTTCTTATATCCGAGTTGGAAAAATCTGACGCGTTAAGCAAAAGACGTTTTCCGAGAACCTTTCGGAAAAATAAAACTTGCTCTCCCAGAAACCGCGGAACAAACTGTAAGTTACTCGCGAAATAAATCCTAGGATACTGTGAGGGGTAAAACTCACTTCCTAGTTTAGGTTAGGTATAGATTGGGAAAAGATAATCGTGGGCTGAATCCTGTTGGAACTTGTATGAATGAATACGTTGTTTATATTGATTTTTGGTAATAAAAGAGTTTACAAGGATGATCTTCACGATCTAAATAGAAAGAACAATGATTTATAGAGAATGATTAAGAACAAAGTGTATTGGAGTCTCTTTCTCTTCTATGAGTCGAATCCCCCATCTCTGATCTCTTCTCTTCTTTATATAGCACTAGGTCACGTCCAACTTCTTCCGGCGAAGCCTCCATGATTATCTCCGTGAGTTGCGGGATTTGCAACAGCTTCCTCTTGATTAAGTCTTGCACGTTTTCCCGGAGCTGTTTCTCGTTAGCTGTTTTATGAACGAGGTCCCGAGTCTTTTGTTCGTGACCTGTCGTTACCGATAGGTAACGATTTCATTTGATCCTTGTTTGAGGGAAGGCTTTCTAATGGGCTCGTAATGCCTCGTAAATGGTTTCAACTATTCAGCCCATTAATTCAGTTAACGGGCTAAATTCGGGCCCAACAGTTGCCCCCAGCTTTCGAGATAAGATCTCTTTTCTCGGAAGCTACAACGTAACCGCCTGACCTCTTGTTCCTCGAGATAATGATTACACTCGAAGATTCGCGTGACCTTAATTCTACGGCCTGGATTTCGTTTGGTTAAATCAACGGTAGTGATTAATATATTTTGAATAATTTCAACTCCGATTTTCGAGGCTGGACGTGATATATAAAGCTGCGGTTATTAACTGCGCTGTTTCTCCACCACCCCACGTCTCGATTTGATTCCCTAGGTAACTGTTCACTTTCTTCTTTATTTTACTGTCGTTATATTTGTTTCAGTTAATACTTTTAGGAATCCATAGTCAAAAAAAGTTTTCATCCGAACTTTTCTTCGATTTCTTTGCTTGCTTTTTTTTTGTTTTCTTCCGTTTTACTATCATGACGAAAGACAAGGAGGGTACCGGAGAAACTGAACTTCCTCCCTCCGGTGCTCAGCTTATGAAGGTTAAGCTGGAAATCGGTGAAAAGATGAAAAAGGGCGAAGCGACCAAGAAGGGTAGGGACTCAATCGCTTTACGAGTCTCCAAGAGGACGAAGAAAAACGATGGCTCAGGTGGGAGCACCCCTTTCGGATCTCACGTGCCCTCTTTGCTGAGGAGCCAGGAGGTTGTTAATCTGATGGTTCAGGCTGTAGGCCAGAAAGATTTAGCCAAGGCCTGTAAACCCGACGAGACTCCGGAGACTGCTCCGGAAGGGTGGTTCTGTGTTCACGAGAAATACATCACCAAGTGTCATCTCAGGTTCCCGCTTCCAGATCTCCTACTGGATCTTCTTGATCATTACCAGCTAGCTCTCTCTCAGCTTTGTCCCTCGGTCATCCGAGTTGTTAACGGTTTTATCACCAGAGCTAAAGAAGAAGGGGTTACCGTTGGCCTCCGCGATCTGATGAGCCTCTATACCATCAAAGAGAGTGCCTCAAAAGATGGGGGTTGCGGTACCTACTACTTACCCTGCCGACCCAAGCTGGGTCTCTTTAAGTTTTCCGGCAGTGATGATGACTGGAGGAAGAAATATTTTTATGTTAAGGTTGACCCTTTGACGGTTCCCGTGGGTCGTACCTTAAGGGTTTCTTGGTCTGATGCTTCTGGTTAGGGTCTTCTAGGAATGTCTTTGTGTGGTTTATTTCCCTTTTACATGTCTCATTAACCGTTGATTCTTTTTGACAGATATCGAAGAACCTGACAAGCTTACTAACAAGCTTACCAGAGCTTTGTATCGCAAGTTGAAGCAGAGTCCTTGTACGTGGGGAGCTTTCACTACTTCACGCATAGGAGCAGCCAGGTTTCCTGAACGATACGGAGCCTCCTTTTTGGATCCTATCCCAGCTGCGGGTTTAGATAGTGAGTCGGTTCTACCTTTCTTTCCAAATGTAATGGCTTTACATTCAGAACTATTCGGTTTTGAACAAGTTTTTTTTTTATTCAGTTTCCGAAGGTACCTCGGTCGTGTCTATTTCAACAGAAGCTAGTACTTCCGAGACCGAGAAGACTCAGCAAGCTAAGATGCCTCTTCAACCGTCTTACCGTTCTCGGGGCAAAGCCATTAAGGGTGCTAGCTCCTCTCGAGGAAGTGAAAAGAACCAAGGAGGATCCTTTCTCAATCAGGTGAGAGATGTTCTCGATGATGGAGCTTCCCTCGTGATCAAGGATGTCGTTGCTGTTGATGCCCCGAAGGCTCAGGAGGTTGCCCCCAAACCCGATACGCAGACTAAGGAAACCCAACTTTCAAGTGATCAAGGAGTCTTCCGAGATCGAGCCTCCCAGACCTAAGAGATCCCGGGTTGACCAAGTGGACAGACCGTCTAGGTCGTCTTCTTCCTCTTCGAGAGGAGGGACTGTGGGGTGGAACTTTACCCACTCGAAACCCGGCTCTGTCCTGGAGGATTCTTGGGGTTTGGCCACTTTGATGAGGCATATGAAGAGGACTAGTTGTTCTCTTCCTGCGATTAACAATATGACTAACCGAGAGGAGTACGTGGAGGTCGCTCATTACATGGGTCAGGTAAGAGGTCTCAAAAATTATTTTGTCTGTTTCTTTTAGTGAAATTGTTGACCGAAAGCTGGTTTATTTCATTTTCAGCTAGCTGGGGCCATCAACCGAGTCCAATTGAGTTTGGAGGACACGATCAACAACGCTCCCCGAGCAAGGGATTTAGCTCAGGTGACTGAAATGGTGAAGGCTACTAAAGAGGAGCTTGACCAATCTCGAGCTAAGGTTGCTGAGCTCGAGAGTGTGGTAGAAAGGCTTGGCTCGAAGGCCGATATTCAGGCTGGGAAG
Organism: Eruca vesicaria subsp. sativa; assembly: GCA_932364175.1. Lineage (NCBI taxonomy): Eukaryota > Viridiplantae > Streptophyta > Magnoliopsida > Brassicales > Brassicaceae > Eruca > Eruca vesicaria. The sequence goes on along the minus strand of CAKOAT010800709.1, from coordinate 313,213 downwards.
ATCGAGAGTCAAGTTATTGATCTTCAAGTGAAAGGAAGAAGGATAGCCGAGCTGGAGGCTGCCAAGAAAGTTGCTGAGCAACATGTCCGAGAGCTGGTTACTTCGGCGCAGATCAGTCAGAAGAATAAGGAGGCTGAGGTGAAGCTAGCTATCCGTCAGGGGAAGAAAGAGGTAGCTGAAGCTTACAACAAGATCTTGGCTTCCGTTAAGGAGAAGTTTGCTAAGAAGAAGGAAGAGGTTAGCCTTCAGATTTATGCTCAGGAGCTTCAAGCCAACACTGCCCTCCTTGAGGAAATGTTGGCAAATGAGATCAAGAGTGTCGATGAGGAGTATCAGCGATTGATGTCATTAATTCCCGAGGCCACCGCTGCGTATGAGAGGGCTCAGGTGTCGGATTTTTCAGTAAGCAAGTTACCTTTGCCTCAGTTCTCGGAAAGCTCAGGTACTTTTGAGATCAACACCTTTAATCTGTCCTTTTCCGGAGGATATGGCTCTAATTTAGGTCTGGTGAATGTGGCTTCAGCTCCAGTTGAGATAGCCGTAGGTGATAGCGAGAAAGAAGCAGGTGATGGATCTTTGGCTAAGGAGCCAGTTGCAAGCGAGGAGGAAAAAGATGAAGGGAAGGATGCTGATGACATGGAAGTCTAGACGTCATCCTCTTTTTCTTTTTCAAGTTATGTTTTTATGTTTTCCCAGACTTTTCGCCGGTTAGGCTTTCTTTCTTTGTCTAAGACTTATGACCTGAGGAGGTCTTTAAACCTTTGCTGCGTTTAGGACCTTTGAATTTAAATAGCCTGGGGAGGCTTTTAAACCTTTATCTTATTCTGGTTTTTCTCTTAAGTCATTTGACTAATGATCATTTTCGTTTCTTATTTCAATGAATCCCTTAGTACAGATTCAAGTTTCTGAGTACGAGTTTCCAATCCTTCGAACGAAGAATTCTAGAACGGGTTAAGTCACCCTTCTATACGAGGCCTCAAGTTTAAGTTCTTGAGACCTGAATTTATTCGGGACTAGCCATGTTTCGAACTAATGATGTTTGAAACTTTCGGTTGGATTCTTCAGAGAGCCTAGGTTTGTTTATCTCATGCTTCGAGACCTTGGACTTGGTTAAGGATTTCGGGACCTTGATATTGGAGTTTGTCAATGTCCGACTCGGATAGTGGAATTTTAAGATTCCAGGTTCGGATTTGTTTGGGACCTGGACTCATCTAAAGGATGTTCAGGTCCGTCGTGACCTGAATTCAGATAGTAGGAGTTTAAGACCTTAGGTCCGGGTTTGCCGGAACCTGTTTTCAGATAGTAGGATTTTAAGACCTTAGGTCCGGGTTTTCCGGAACCTGTTTTTAGATAGTAGGATTTTAAGACCTTAGGTCCGGGTTTTCCGGAACCTGTTTTTAGATAGTAGGATTTTACGACTTTAGGTTCAGGTTCAGCGTGACCTGATTTTAGATAGTAGGATTTTAAGACCTCAGGTTCAGGTTCAGCGTGACCTGATTCTAGATAGTAGGATTTTAAGACCTTAGGTTCAGGTTCAGCGTGACCTGATTTTAGATAGTAGGATTTTAAGACCTCAGGTTCAGGTTCAGCGTGACCTGATCTTAGATAGTAGGATTTTAAGACCTTAGGTTCAGGTTCAGCGTGACCTGATCTTAGATAGTAGGATTTTAAGACCTTAGGTTCAGGTTCAGCGTGACCTGATTTTAAATAGTAGGAACATGGGACGATTGAACGTGAATGTTTTTATTATAACTTTGATGGAGTACATAATCATGGAGTTAATAGCTTGAACTGGGTGTTTTGAGCACGTGCCCCCTTTGGGTGTGAAGATGAATATGTTGAGGTGAGGTTGGGGCTGCACTCATAACGGAGTTGCCTACGTACCCAGTCAAGGGATCAAGCCAAACGTAGTTCAATAAATTTTAGGTACCAAATGGTAGTATCTTTTGAGATTCATGGCATTCCATGATCGGATTTCGGGTACCCCGGTTCGTACCTTCATGAGCAAACGCCTGGACGTATCACATGGATGATTTGGTAGGGGCCTTCCCAATTGGTCCCTAGCTTTCCAGCGTTTGGTTCTTTGGTATGGTTAAAAACTTTCCTGAGTACCAGGTCTCCTACGACGAATTGCCGGGACCTGACTTTGGAATTATAATGTCGGGCCATTGCTTGTTGGTAATTTTGGATGCGGAGCAAGGCTTG
>CAKOAT010800709.1:284246-305850 GCA_932364175.1 Eruca vesicaria subsp. sativa | reverse complement strand
GATCCATTCTCAAGTTACGGAGTGAAGGATTCAATTATCTCGTCCCCACAGACGGCGCCAAAATGTGAGGGGTAAAACTCACTTCCTAGTTTAGGTTAGGTATAGATTGGGAAAAGATAATCGTGGGCTGAATCCTGTTGGAACTTGTATGAATGAATACGTTGTTTATATTGATTTTTGGTAATAAAAGAGTTTACAAGGATGATCTTCACGATCTAAATAGAAAGAACAATGATTTATAGAGAATGATTAAGAACAAAGTGTATTGGAGTCTCTTTCTCTTCTATGAGTCGAATCCCCCCTCTCTGATCTCTTCTCTTCTTTATATAGCACTAGGTCACGTCCAACTTCTTCCGGCGAAGCCTCCATGATTATCTCCGTGAGTTGCGGGATTTGCAACAGCTTCCTCTTGACTAAGTCTTGCACGTTTTCCCGGAGCTGTTTCTCGTTATCTGTTTTATGAACGAGGTCCCGAGTCTTTTGTTCGTGACCTGTCGTTACCGATAGGTAACGATTTCATTTGATCCTTGTTTGAGGGAAGGCTTTCTAATGGGCTCGTAATGCCTCGTAAATGGTTTCAACTATTCAGCCCATTAATTCAGTTAACGGGCTAAATTCGGGCCCAACAGATACTCCCGGAAAACCCTAGGCTGTTCGCGGAAAAATTCTTAGGTAACTCGCGGAAAACCATAGGTTATTCACGGCAAAACCCTAGGTTGTTCGCGGAAAAAACCCTAGGTTACTCGCGAAGAAAGCCCTAGGTTACTCGCAGAAAAACCCTAGGTTATTCGCGACAAAACCCTAGGTTACTCGCGGAAGAACCATAGGCTACTCGCAGAATCGGGCAATACTATCCAGCCGAAAAGACGGTGAGTTGGCCAAGCAACCTAGCATGCCATCTTGGCGAGCTGGCCGGCTTTCCACCTCTTCCTAAAGGCACTGACTTTTCCCCGAGGGTCCGCACAATCCAACTCATAGCTATGGTGAGCCTGATCGTACTCTAAACAATAATCGCACTGCTTTTCGTTTCATCTCAATCGGTCTTTTCGTTGAGATTCTACGACGAAAACAAGTCAACTCGACCAATCGAGATCACTCGCACCAACCGCCTGGCTCGCCCAAGAGACGCTGACCGCGCCCCAAGGGTTCTTACCATCCAGATCGCCACACGGCGAGCTGAAAGGGTTCATCCGACTTGCCCTACGTCGAGCTGAGCCAATCCTCGAGTTTCTCTCTCGAGTCTTGATCGAGCTGATTCTCGTTTCGTCTCAATCGGAATTTCCATCGGGATTTTACGACAAAACCGCAAAGACTTGTTTCTTCGTATAAGTACGAATCAATCGACTAAAACGGCAACGATTGACTTAACACAAAAGTTTCCTAAACTATACGAGAAATCTGAACTCTCTAAACCTAATCCGGTTTTACGAAACTCTGCCACGCTAAGTCAAAAACATCCAATCATAAACACGTGATTGATTTTTTCGATATACAAAGCACACCTAGTCGGTCAAATAAAAACAGCAGTACGAAGAAACAAGAACACGAGCTCCGATGGTTAAGTCTTCTCCCCGCTCTGATACTCTCGCTGGTAATTCGTAGAAGACCGGTAGGTCAAAAGACGAAGATTGAAGAATAGACGATTACAAATCATCGATGAAACTAAGGTATGTCCGATTTGAAAATTTTATTAGACTTCTAAATTCTCATGGGTAAGAAACGAAAACGTCTTGTAAACTGCTGTGAAACCTAAAGAACTTAGAATTTAGAGGATAGTTTAGCATGTTAAGTCGTAAGAAATTTTTGTCTATCTCGATTTGTTGTTCTCTAACCATTCAGGCATAACTCACAAACCGATCCAATCTCTCGTACAACCGAGAAACGATCGCCACGCATTCAAACGTACTCATTTCCTAAAAGAAAGAGGGAGCTAGAGACGCTGACGTTGTCTTAAAAACGACTCGCTCCTAGAAGTTTTCGTAAATCAGACATACTCCAAATCATCTCCGATCCACCATGGTCTTTAATCGACCCGGATTGTCGATCATCCCAATCCTTCAAACGAAATTCGGACGATGCAACGCCGAACACTTTTCCTCGCATCAAGAAAAAGATTTCTAAAATAAGCGGAAAAATATTCGGACGATGCAACGCCTCATCGAAATCATCCCAAAAGCAAACGACAATCTAAAAACCGTCTAAGCGCTAAAGCCTGATCTAAACCGTCTGGGAAATAATCTCGAGGAATATACAGCATCTCTCGTCGCAATCATGCGGTTAGAAAATCTCTGCGAAACTTCAGAGCGAAACTCGATTATTTGTCGAAGTCATAAAGATCTTCTCAAACTTGATAAAACAAGTATAAGAATCGAAATCTTTAGGCATCAAAGCATTGATCTCATTTTCCTTCAAACCAAGTGAGTCACAGAATAAGATCAAGAAAATTTGCGGCGAAAGAAAAATCGAGAACACAAGGCAGCAATAGAGAACACGTCCTCCCTTCTCGCTGACTGATCCTATTGCTGATCATGTGATTCGTTCCGCCGGAGAAACCTGCTAAAACATTTTGCGACTAGATCTCGGTGAAATAACTTTTTGTAAAACTCCACGAGTGACTCCGAAAAAACTATCACCGAAGAATCAAAAACTAAGCGGAAAGGTTTCTCAAAAAATCTGCGGAAACATTGTTAACCCAATGCGTTGCGTCGATTTACTAAATTCATCGCCCGTTGCTTACGCGAGAAATCCTTCGTATAGTCAGGATCATGTCATAACGAAGTAACTTTCGAAAGTAAACGTAACAGGTTTTGCGAAAAGTACTTTCCTTATAGCAAAAACCAAGCTACACAATCCGGCACTGGGCGGCCAAACTAAAATTTGCCTCCTCGCGACACGATCTGAAAGTTCTCACTCTTTAGCCCACCGGTTCACGAGCATCCGCTCTCATTCCTCCCGTTTACATCCGAGAATGAGACCGCCCCGCAAACGACTGCGCCCGGGCTCTGCATCGAGCTTCTTAGGATCTGTCTCCCTCGAGTAAAAAAAAAAAACAACTTCCATACAAAGGAAAGTTTATACGAAACTTTCAACGTAGAAATCAAACATAAAACGGAAAAACGATTTCTATAAACACGGGCATACTTGGCATATCAAGCTCGACAAACGCTACTTGGCTATTGTNTTCTTAGGATCTGTCTCCCTCGAGTAAAAAAAAAAAACAACTTCCATACAAAGGAAAGTTTATACGAAACTTTCAACGTAGAAATCAAACATAAAACGGAAAAACGATTTCTATAAACACGGGCATACTTGGCATATCAAGCTCGACAAACGCTACTTGGCTATTGTCCGATCGCGCTTCACTTCAATGCCAAGTTTACAAACCGACTCGACCTTTTCGATAGCACGAAAGTGTCGTGGCCTAATCCTCTACCAAATACGACCTTGGCTGTGCGGCTGAACACAACCTTCACGCCAAGCCAATACTTTCAACGGATAATGCAAACTTGTCGAAGATCGGCTAAGTTCTGTATTTTCGCGATTCACTCTATTCCCGAAGCAAGTTGCCTACAAAATCCAACGTATAAGAAAACACTAGTACCAGAGCTCCCAAAGCCGTACGAATCTCGGAAGGTCAACACTTCACAAAGCACCGTAACGAAAAACGCTTCGTTTCGGGGAAACAACTTACGCGACCTCTCGGTCCTAATTGCTCTAGCACAAATCATAAAACTACCTAACATCCAAACAGGAATGTAATTTTTAATTGCGAATATCCGCAAATGAACCAAAGTGTTCCTGCAAAGCAGGGTTAAAACAAAACCCTCGCAACACCGCGCAACATCTTCGAGCCCGCAAACGTTCCGAACACGAAACGCGGCATATAAAATAAAAACCAACTTTCGGTACTGTAAAACCAACGTATCCTTCGCGAAGGCCAAAACAACGTAAACATTTATCGCCTAAAACGTTTGTTGCTGATCACAACAAACTCGCAACAGTCCTAAACAAACTTAAGTTATCTCGCAGAGATAGCTCTCGAACACCCGACACAAGGGTAATAGCGCTATAAAAGAAATCCAAACTTTTGGTCAGCGCTTCCGGGCAACTTAGAAATTGTTCCCGGTGAGATGCTCGGTTCCAACCGGACGAATCATATAAGCCGAGAACCTATCGCAGATTCTAAATCGGTATGGAATCAGGTTAAAATTGCAACAGGCAAAACGAAAGCCGACTAGTCATCGCATAGCCTCAATCCGAAAGTAAACCTAGATCTTACCCTAAACCCAGCACACTGGTCGCTAACGTCTCAAGGCATGAATCGAGATCCTAAAGGCATGTCTCTTCGTCTATATCTAAACGCTCACTCGATTTACTAAACATCCTAAAACGGGCAAACAAACAAGGTGTGGGAACCGAAATTCACACTTGTCGATTTCCGTTAAATAAGGAAACTTAGGAAAACCCTAATTTTCCAGAGGAACCGGATCTCTGCGAAAGCCAACGACAAGTAACCAAATAAATGCGGAAAAATACGAAAAACGTAATAAAACGAGTTTAAAGAAAAGTAGATCTTATTTCCGATTCGCGTAAGAGCGTTGCGATCAATACAAGGAATTACAAAGGCTTTGGCCGCAGGGGCCATCAGCGAGTTACAAATATAAAACCCTAGATCTAGTCGAGCCGCAGTTCGATAACGAAGGACGGAAAAAGATAGGAAAAAAGGTTTGATTGATTTCGGACTGAACCTTATGAAAGGCTGCCTACGTACCCCTTTCGAGGATCAAGTCGAACGTAGTTCAGTTGATAGAGCTGGACCAGAGATCGAACTGCCTGGGCGAGTTCGTCTAGTAATTGAGCGCCAGTCATAGAAACCGAACTTGTCGAGAAAAAAGCCTAAGNCCTACGTACCCCTTTCGAGGATCAAGTCGAACGTAGTTCAGTTGATAGAGCTGGACCAGAGATCGAACTGCCTGGGCGAGTTCGTCTAGTAATTGAGCGCCAGTCATAGAAACCGAACTTGTCGAGAAAAAAGCCTAAGTTTCTAAGTGCGGAAAATTCTAAGTCTAGAAAAGTTGTAAAAGTCTCAGATGAGAGCTCTAGATTTCGTCCCCCAGCTTCTGCCCTATGCCTCCTCCTTATATACTCCTCCTTAGGCGGATTTAGTCTTTCCATTTTGCTCGAAACAGAATATTTCGGGAACTTTCCATATATGTCGATCCTTCCTTTTCTTCTGCGAGTAGACCGTCAAAGCGTTATCGTATCTTCGGGTTTGATTTCGTTAACGTCGCGAGATGGGTTTTTTATCGTGTTTTAGGATCTTTCGGGCCGTTTTACGATAGAAACCGTTTTACGACTTTAACGAGATCGTTTCCTGATCCGATGCCGTTTTACGATACTCTCGACGTCTTTTATTAAAAACGTGTTTTTTATAATCTTAACGAAGAATCTCGGATAGATCGTATAGTTTAGGCGACGTTCAGTGTTTTGATTAACCGTTACCATTTTATACGATTTCTTCGAGTTCTTTTCGGAAAAATGGAGTTTTACGGTTTTTATCGTAAAACTCGAACGATAGGACGGATAGAGACGAAACGGGAGACATTTCGACTGTGATTCGGAATACGATCGTGTCGAAGGACGTATGCCTTGAATCAAGGATGTGGGAGATCGATGCTCGGGATGGTCGGCTCGACGTACGGCGAGCTAGTTCAGCTTGTCTAGGTCGCCATATGGCGAACTAAGCGAAAAGAACCAGTGGGGCAAAGTCAGCACCTCTTATTTCGCCCAATGGCGATCTAGCCGGGACGGGACTAGTTCGCCAATGGGCGAACTAGTCGAGATGGACTAGTTCATCCATCGGCGAACTAGTCGTGACTAGTTCGCGTTTTACGGCTGTTTCGGTTTTTTGCGGTTTTGTAAAACGATTCTTTGAGTTTTATAAAACGATTCTTCGAGTTTTATAAAACGATTCTCGAGTTTTGTAAAACGATTCTTCGGGTTTTATAAAACGATTCTTCGAGTTTTATAAAACGACTCTCGAGTTTTATAAAATGATTCTTCGAGTTTTATAAAACGATTCTCGAGTTTTATAAAACGATTCTTCGAGTTTTATAAAACGATTCTTCGAAGTTTATAAAACGATTCTCGTGTTTTATAAAACGATTCTTCGAGTTTTATAAAACGATCTTCGAGTTTTATAAAACGGCTTCTCGAGTTTTATAAAACGATCTTCGAGTTTTATAAAACGGCTTCTCGAGTTTTATAAAACGATCTTCGAGTTTTATAAAACGGCTTCTCGAGTTCTATAAAACGATCCTCGAGTTTTATAAAACGATCCTCGAGTTTTATAAAACGATCATCCAGTTTTATAAAACGGCTTCTCGAGTTTTATAAAATGATCCTCGAGTTTTATAAAACGATTCTCGAGTTTTATAAAACAATTCTTCTTCGAGTGTTATAAAATGATTCTCGAGTTTTATAAAACGATTCTTTGAGTTTTATAAAACTAAAATGATCCTCGGGTTTTATAAAACGATTCTCGAGTTTTATAAAACGGTCCTCGAGTTTTATAGAATGATCCTCGAGTTTTTTAAAACGATTCTTCGGGTTTTACAAAAAGATTCCTTTTATATTTATGCGGGAAGTTTCGGCCGTTGATTCCGTCGTACCGATTTTGACCCCAACAGTTAGCCCCCCAGCTCGTAAGAATCTTGAGCCTTTAGCGTAAGGTTCTTGCGAGTGGTTAACCAGTTTTAGTTAAGTTAGGCGGAATTAATGGTCGGAAAGGTCAGTTGAAAGTGATTTTTCCACTCTCCAGGGAGCGGAAAGCGTTTAAGATTAGGGCTGCGCCTTGTGAAGGCTGCCTACGTACCCTTTTGAGGGGATCAAGCCTTTCGTAGTTCGTTTCGGAATTAAGGTTCGTATGACCTGTTTCGCAGTGAGACCTTTATAGTCTAGTTATGTGTCGTGTAGGAGTTATCGACCTTTGCCGGCCTTGAGACTAGCCTCGTAGGCCGTTTGGTCTGGCCGAGCGTGGCCGTTATAGTTTTCGGACTGGCCGTGTGCGGCTTTGAGTCCCTGCCGCTTTTGCGGCTTTATTAAAAATCAGTTTGCGTTTTTTAAGAGTGCGTTTTTATTCGTATGAATGTAGCGGGAAGAATATGAGTTGATATTGAGGGAGGTCCGCGAGTTGTCATCTCGCATTCCTTTTTCTCTTAGTGTATCGCCTTGTTCGTTTGCCCGTTTTAGGATGTTTAGTAAATCGAGTGAGCGTTTAGATATAGACGAAGAGACATGCCTTTAGGATCTCGATTCATGCCTTGAGACGTTAGCGACCAGTGTGCTGGGTTTAGGGCAAGACCTAGGTTTACTTTCGGATTGAGGCTATGCGATGACTAGTCGGCTTTCATTTTNAGTAAATCGAGTGAGCGTTTAGATATAGACGAAGAGACATGCCTTTAGGATCTCGATTCATGCCTTGAGACGTTAGCGACCAGTGTGCTGGGTTTAGGGCAAGACCTAGGTTTACTTTCGGATTGAGGCTATGCGATGACTAGTCGGCTTTCATTTTGCCTGTTGCGATTTTAACCTGATTCCATACCGATTTAGAATCAGCGATAGGTTCTCGGCTTATACGATTCGTCTAGTTGGAACCGAGCATCTCACCGGGAACAATTTCTAAGTTGCCCGGAAGTGCTGTCCAAAAGTTTGGATTTCTTTTATAGCGCTATTACCCTTGTGTCGGGTGTTCGAGAGCTATCTCTGCGAGATAACTTAAGTTTGTTTAGGACTGTTGCGAGTTTGTTGTGATCAGCAACAAAATTTTGAGGTGATAGATGTTCACGTTGTTTTGGCCTTCGCGAAGGATACGTACGTTAAGAAGTTTTGTGTAATTTTATAGTCGCGGACGGACTGTTAGGTCTTCCAAGAAAATGACTTTATCGAGGAAGGTATTTGTGTCGAAAAACTAATCTCTGAGCGTCTGCGACATCTCGCAGTGCCGAAAGTTGGTTTTTATTTTATATGCCGCGTTTCGTGTTCGGAACGTTTGCGGGCTCGAAGATGTTGTGCGGTGTTGCGAGGGTTTTTTTAAACCCTGCTTTGCAGGAATACTTTGGTTCGTTTGCGGATATTTGCAATTAAAACTTAAATTCATGTTTGGATGTTAGGTAGTTTTATGATTTGTGCTAGAGCAGTTAGGACCGAGGGGTCGCGTAAGTTGTTTCCCCAAACGAAGCGTTTTTTGTTACGGTGCTTTGTGAAGTGTTGACCTTCCGAGATTCGTACGGCTTTAGGAGCTCTGGTACGAGCGTTTACTTTTACATCGGATTTTGTAGGCAACTTGCTTCGGGAATAGAGTGAATCGCGAGAATACAGAACTTAGCCGATTTTTGACAAGTTTGCATTATCCGTTGAATGTATTGGCTTGGCGTGAAGGTTGTGTTCAGACGCACAGCCAAGGTCGTATTTGGTAGAGGATTAGACCGCGACACTTTCGTGCTATCGAAAAGGTCGAGTCGGTTTGTAAACTTGGCATTGAAGTGAAGCGCGATCGGACAATATCCAAGTAGTCTTTGTCGAGCTTGATATGCCAAGTATGCCCGTGTTTAGAAAGCGTTTTCTTGATGCGAGGAAAAAGAAGAAAGACGAGTTTCGTTTGAAGGATTTGGATGATCGACAATCCCGGTCGATTAAAGACCATGGTGGATCGGAGATGACTTGGAGTATGTCTTATTTACGAGAACTTCTAGGAGCGAGTCGGTTTTAAGACGACGTCAGCGTCTCTAGCTCCTTCTTTCTTTTAGGAAATGAGTACGTTTGAATGCGTGGCGATCGTTTCTCGGTTGTACGAGAGATTCGATCGGTTTGCGAGTTATGCCTGAATGGTTAGAAAACAACAAATCGAGATAGACAAAAATTGCTTACGACTTAGCATGTTAGACTATTCTATAAATTCTAAGTTCTCTAGGTTTCACGGCAGTTTACAAGACGTTTTCGTTTCTTACTTACGAGAAAATAGAAGTCTAATAAAATTCTCAAATCGGACATATCTTAGTTTCATGGATGATTTGGGATCGTCTATTCTTCGTTCTTTGTCTTTTGACTTACTGGTCTTCGACGAATTGTCGGCAAGAGTATCGGAGCGGGGAGAAGACTTAACCATCGGAGCCCGTGTTCTTGTTTCTTCGTACTGCTGGTTTTACTTGACCGACTAGGTGCGCTTTGTATATCGAAAAAATCAATCACGTGTTTATGATTGGACATTTTCGACTTAGCGTGGCAGAGTTTCATAAAATTGGATTAGGTTTAGGGAGTTCAGATTTCTCGTATAGTTTAGGCAAATTTGGTGTTAAGTCAACCGTTGCCGTTTTAGACGATTGATTCGAACTTATACGAAGAAACAAGTCTTTGCGATTTTATCGTAAAATCCCGATGGAAATTCCGGTTCAGACGAAACGAGAATCAGCGCGATCAAAACTTCGAGAGAATTCGAGGATTTGTTCAGCTCGACGTAAGGCAAGTCGGGCGAACCCTTTCAGCTCGTCGTGTGGCGATCTAGATTTCAAGAACCCTTTGGGCGAAGTCAGCGTCTCTTGGGCGAGCCAGGCGCTTGGGTCAGCTCGCTGTATGGCGAGCTAGCTAGCTCTATGTTCGGCGAGCTAAGATGCTTGGCGCGGGTGATCTCGATTCGTCGAGTTGACTTGTTTTCGTCGTAGAATCTCAACGAAAAGTCCGATTGAGACGAAACGAAAAGCGTCTCGATCAAGATTCAAGATGGAGATGTTCCGATCCATCGAGCTTGTCTAACTTGCCTAATGGTGAGTCGGCGAGCACAGTCCCGATTCATCAAGCTATCTTGTTTTCGTGGTAAAACCTCAACGAAAAATTTGATTGAGATGAAACGAAAAGCAGTGCGATTATCGTTTAGAGTACGATCCGGCTCACCATAGCTATGAGTTGGATTGTGCGGACCTTCGGGAAAAAGTCAGTGCCTCTGGGACGAGGTGGAAAGCCGGTCAGCTCGCCAAGATGGCAAGCTAGGTTGCTTGGCCATCTCACCGTCTTTTCGGCTGGATAGTATTGCCCCATTATGCAAGTAGCCTAAGGTTCTTCCGCGAGCAACCTAAGGTTTTGTCGCGAATAACCTAGGGTTTTTCCGCGAGTAACCTAGGGCTTTCTCCGCGAGTAAGCTAGGGCTTTCTCCGTGAGTAACCTAGGGTTTTTCCGCGAACAACCTAGGGTTTTGCCGCGAATAACCTATGGGTTTCCGCGAGTCACCTAAGGCTTTCTACGCGAGTAACCTAGGGTTTTTCCGCGAACAACCTAGGGTTTTGCCGCGAATAACCTACGTTTTTTCCGCGAGTCACCTAAGGCTTTCTACGCGAGTAACCTAGGGTTTTTCCGCGGACAACCTAGGGTTTTCCGTGAGTATCCTAGGATTTATTTCGCGAGTAAGTTACGGTTTGTTCCGCAGTTTCTGGGAGAGCAAGTTTTATTTTTCCGAAAGGTTCTCGGAAAACGTCTTTTGCTTAACGCGTGAGATTTGTCCAACTCGGAAAGAAGAAAAACACTATGGGGTTTGATAGATTTTATCGTTGCCCTTAGTGATCTGAGATAGAAATCGTGAGCTTGTTTTGTTGCACTTTCCGTGGCGAAGAGTCGCGATTAGGTTTTCGATTTTGTTGAGTACTACAGCGTTTGCGCTAGCGTTGGCTGTAGGAGCAGTCACTGCTGGAGTTGTTTCACCAGCGTCTTTTTTGCGAGTTGCGACTTTTTCTTTCATACATCCAGACATCGTTTTGGTCAAGCGTTTTGCGGCTATGAGTAAGAGTAATCCGACCCCCCCTCCTTCTAGCGCCAAATTGTGGGAACCGAAATTCACACTTGTCGATTTCCGTTAAATAAGGAAACTTAGGAAAACCCTAATTTTCCAGAGGAACCGGATCTCTGCGAAAGCCAACGACAAGTAACCAAATAAATGCGGAAAAATACGAAAAACGTAATAAAACGAGTTTAAAGAAAAGTAGATCTTATTTCCGATTCGCGTAAGAGCGTTGCGATCAATACAAGGAATTACAAAGGCTTTGGCCGCAGGGGCCATCAGCGAGTTACAAATATAAAACCCTAGATCTAGTCGAGTCGCAGTTCGATAACGAAGGACGGAAAAAGATAGGAAAAAGGTTTGATTGATTTCGGACTGAACCTTATGAAAGGCTGCCTACGTACCCCTTTCGAGGATCAAGTCGAACGTAGTTCAGTTGATAGAGCTGGACCAGAGATCGAACTGCCTGGGCGAGTTCGTCTAGTAATTGAGCGCCAGTCATAGAAACCGAACTTGTCGAGAAAAAAGCCTAAGTTTCTAAGTGCGGAAAANCTGCCTACGTACCCCTTTCGAGGATCAAGTCGAACGTAGTTCAGTTGATAGAGCTGGACCAGAGATCGAACTGCCTGGGCGAGTTCGTCTAGTAATTGAGCGCCAGTCATAGAAACCGAACTTGTCGAGAAAAAAGCCTAAGTTTCTAAGTGCGGAAAATTCTAAGTCTAGAAAAGTTGTAAAAGTCTCAGATGAGAGCACTAGATTTCGTCCCCCAGCTTCTGCCCTATGCCTCCTCCTTATATACTCCTCCTTAGGCGGATTAGTCTTTCCATTTTGCTCGAAACAGAATATTTCGGGAACTTTCCATATCTGTCGATCCTTCCTTTTCTTCTGCGGAAATCTTCTATTTATCTTCAAACTTGCCTTTTATCTTCCATCTACGAGTAGACCGTCAAAGCGTTATCGTATCTTCGGGTTTGATTTCGTTAACGTCGCGAGATGGGTTTTTATCGTGTTTTAGGATCTTTCGGGCCATTTTACGATAAAAACCGTTTTACGACTTTAACGAGACCGTTTCCTGATCCGATGCCGTTTTACGATTCTCTCGACGTTTTTTTATTAAAACGTGTTTTTTATAATCTTAACGAAGAATCTCGGATAGATCGTATAGTTTAGGCGAAGTTCGGTGTTTTGATTAACTGTTACCGTTTTATATGATTTTTTCGCGTTCTTTTCGGGAAAACAGAGTTTTACGGTTTTTATCGTAAAACTCGAACGATAGGACGGATCGAGACGAAACGGGAGACATTTCGACCGTGATTCGGAATACGATCGTGTCGAAGGACGTATGCCTTGAATCAAGGATGTGGGAGATCGAGGATCGGGATGGTCGGTTCGACGTACGGCGAGCTAGTTCAGCTTGGCTAGGTCGCCATATGGCGAACTAGGCGAAAAGAACCACGGAGGCAAAGTCAGCACCTCTTAGTTCGCCCAATGGCGATCTAGCCATGACTAGTTCGCGTTTTACGGCTGTTTCGGTTTTTTGCGGTTTCGTAAAACGATTCTTAGAGTTTTATAAAACGATTCTTCGAGTTTTATAAAACGATTCTCGAGTTTTGTAAAACGATTCTTCGGGTTTTATAAAACGATTCTTCGAGTTTTATAAAACGATTCTCGAGTTTTATAAAATGATTCTTCGAGTTTTATAAAACGATTCTCGAGTTTTATAAAACGATTCTTCGAGTTTTATAAAACGATTCTTCGAGTTTTATAAAACGATTCTCGGGTTTTATAAAACGATTCTTCAAGTTTTATAAAACGATCTTCGATTTTTATAAAACGACTTCTCGAGTTTTATAAAACGATCTTCGAGTTTTATAAAACGGCTTCTCGAGTTTTATAAAACGATCTTCGAGTTTTATAAAATGGCTTCTCGAGTTCTATAAAACGATCCTCGAGTTTTATAAAACGATCCTCGAGTTTTATAAAACGATCTTCGAGTTTTATAAAACGGCTTCTCGAGTTTTATAAAATGATCCTCGAGTTTTATAAAACGATTCTCGAGTTTTATAAAACGACCCTCGAGTTTTATAAAACGATTCTCGAGTTTTATAAAACAATTCTTCGAGTTTTATAAAACGATTCTCGAGTTCTAGAAAACGATTCTTTGAGTTTTATAAAACGATTCTCGAATTTTATAAAATGATCGTCGGGTTTTATAAAACGATTCTCGAGTTTTATAAAACGGTCCTAGAGTTTTATAAAACGATCCTCGAGTTTTATAAAATGATTCTTTGGGTTTTACAAAACGATTCCTTTTATATTTCTGCGGGAAGTTTCGGCCTTTGATTCCGTCGTACCGATTTTGACCCCAACACAAGGCGATACACTAAGGGAAAAAGGAATGCGAGACGACAACTCGCGGACCTCCCTCAATATCAACTCATAATCTTCCCGCTACATTCATACGAATAAAAACACGCTCTAAAAAATGCAAACTGATTTTTAATAAAGCCGCAAAAGCGGTAGGGACTCAGAACCGCACACGGCCAGTCCGCAAACTATAACGGCCACGCTCGGCCAGACCAAACGGCCTACGAGGCTAGTCTCAAGGCCGACAAAGGTCCAGATGCTATCGACATCAATATGCTCGATAATTCCTACACAACATATAACTAGACCGTAAAGCTCTTGCTAGGAAACAGGTCATACGAACCTGAACTCCGAAACGAACTACGAAAGGCTTGATCCCCTCAAAAGGGTACGTAGGCAGCCTTCACAAGGCGCAGCCCTAATCTTAAACGCTTTCCGCTCCCTGGAGAGTAGAAAGATCACTTTCAACGGACCTTTCCGACCATTAATTCCACATAACTTAACTAAAACTGGTTAACCACTTGCAAGAACCTTACGCTAAAGGCTCAAGATTCTTACGAGCTGGGGGGCTAACTGTTGGGGTCAAAATCGGTACGACGGAATCAACGGCCGAAACTCCCCGCAGAAATATAAAAGGAATCGTTTTATAAAACCCGAAGAATTGTTTTATAAAACTCGAGGATCGTTTTATAAAACTCGAGGATCGTTTTATAAAACTCGAGAATCGTTTTATAAAACTCGAGGATCATTTTATAAAACTCGAGAATCGTTTTATAAAACTCGAAGAATCGTTTTATAAAACTCGAGAATCGTTTTATAAAACTCGAAGAATCGTTTTATAAAACTCGAAGATCGTTTTATAAAACTCGAGAATCATTTTATAAAACTCGAAGATCGTTTTATAAAACTCGAGAATCGTTTTATAAAACTCGAAGATCGTTTTATAAAACTCGAGAATCGTTTTATAAAACTCGAAGATCGTTTTATAAAACTCGAGAATAATTTTATAAAACTCGAGAATCGTTTTATAAAACTCGAAGATCGTTTTATTAAACTTGAGAATCATTTTATAAAACTCGAAGAATCGTTTTATAAAACTCGAAGATCGTTTTATAAAACTCGAGAATCATTTTATACAACTCGAAGAATCGTTTTATAAAACTCGAGAATCGTTTTATAAAACTCGAAGAATCATTTTATAAAACTCGAAGATCGTTTTATAAAACTCGAGAATCATTTTATAAAACTCGAGAATCGTTTTATAAAACTCGAAGATCGTTTTACGAAACCGCAAAAAACCGAAACAGCCGTAAAACGCGAAATAGTCACGACTAGTTCGCCCACCGGCGAACAAAGCCAAGCTGGCTTAGTTCGCCGATGGGCGCACAAGGAGAAACTCGACTAGTTCGCCCACCGGCGAACTAAGCCAGCCGGCTTAGTTCGCCGTTGGGAAAACTAGAGACTTCCCGGATATCCCGCGCCTCGATCTCTCGCATCCCCGATTCCAAGCTTACGTCCTTCGGCACGGTCGCTTTCCGAACCACGGCCGAAATGTCTCCCGTTTCGTCTCGATCCGTCCTATCGTTCGAGTTTTACGATAAAAACCGTAAAAAAAATTTTCTCAAAAAGAACTCGGGTAAATCGTATAAAACGGCAACCGTTAAACGAAACACCGAAAATTGCCTAACGATTTATTCGAGATTTTTCGTAAAAATCGTAAAAAACGCGTTTTAATAAAAACGTCAAGTAAATCGTTAAAACGGAAACGATTAACCGAAGAAAACGAATGTAGCTAAACTTTACGATTAACTCGGAGAATTTACTAAAAACGGCATCGGATCAGGAAACGATCTCGTACAAAGTTGCAAAACGGATTTATCGAAAAATGGCCCTGAAGGTCCTAAAACGCGATAAAAACCCATCTCGCGATCTTGACGGAATCTAACCCAAAGATACGATAACGTTTTGACGATTTACTCGCAGAAGGAAAATAAATGTCAAGCTTGAAGATAAAAGGCAGGTTTGAAAATAAGTAGAAGATTTCCGCGGAAGAAAAGGAAGGATCGAGAAAAATGGAAGATTCCCGATAAACTCAATTCCGGGCGAAATGGAAAGATCGAACCGTCAAGGCAAGGAGTATATAAACCAGAGGCGTAGGGAAGAAGAGGGGGACGAATTTGAGAGATCTCATCTGAGACTTTTACAACTTTTCTAGACTTAGAATTTTCCGCACTTAGAAACCTAGGCTTTTTCTCGACAAGTTCGGTTTCTATGACTGGCGTTTAATAACTAGACGAACTCGCCCAGGCAGTTCGATCTCTGGTCCAGCTCTATCAACTGAACTACGTTCGACTTGATCCCTGAAAGGGGTACGTAGGCAGCCTTTCATAAGGTTCAGTCCGAAATCAATCAAACCTTTTTTCCTATCTTTTTCCGTCTTTCGTTATCGAGCTGCGACTCGACTAGATCTAGGTTTTATGTTTGTAACTCGCTGATGGCCCCTGCGGCCGAAGCCTTTGTAATTCCTTGTAATGATCGCAACGCTTTTACGCGAATCGGAAATAAGATCGACTTTCTTTATAAATTCGTTTTATTGCAATTTTCATATTTTCCGCATTTATTTGGTTACTTGTCGTTGGCTTTCGCAGAGATCCGGTTCCTCTGGGAAATTGGGGTTTTCCTAAGTTTTCTTATTTAACGGAAATCGACAAGTGTGAATCTCGGTTCCCACAGTTTGGCGCTAGAAGGAGGGGGGGGTCGGATTACTCTTACTCATAGCCGCAAAACGCTTAATCAAAACAATGTCTGGATATATGAAAGACAAAGTCGCAACTCGCAAAAAGACGCTGGTAAAACAACTCCAGCAGCGACTACTCGTACAGCCAACGCCCGCGCAAACGCTGTAGTACTCAACGAAATCGAAAACCTAATCGCGACTCTTCGCCACGTCTTTTTGCGAGGAAGATTTGGAGGACTTATCTAAACCATCTGATAAGGCTGCAAGCCTCAGAATTATTTTGGAGGGTCTTGGTATTAATATAAACCAGGATCAGGGAAGGCATGGAGTGCCTAGTCCCACTGAAGCTGAAGAACCATCTCACCTTGATCATGAGGGGAGAGAGGAACCTGAAGGTGGATTACATGAGGAAGAAGATCATGTTAGTCCTGACCAAGGTTCAATGGAGGAAGAAGGTGGCATTGATAGCTCGCAAGAAGGGGGAGGTAACTTTGAGAGGTCTCAAAGCCAAGAGTTTGGTGTAGAAGGAGAGAAACCTGTGGAGGTTTCACTAAGGAGGAGCACAAGATTGAGGAAGCCGCCGAGTAATTGGGTAAACACAAGAGTATACTACAATGCTTAGGCAGTAGCTCATCCTAGTCAAGCAGTCTGTTCCTTTGCTGAGTTCCCAAAAGAGCATTGTGCCTTTATTACTAGTCTTGATGAGAGCCATGTACCAAGATCCTATGAAGAAGCCGTGCAAGACAAGGAATGGAGAAGTTCAGTTAGTGATGAGACTGAAGCAATGATAAAGTATGGAACATGGTATGAGAGTGAACTTCCAAAAGGAAAGAAGGCTGTGACAAGTAAATGGGTGTTTACTATCAAGTATCTCCCAAATGGGAAAATAGAAAGGAAGAAGAGCAGGCTGGTTGCTAGGGGGTTTACTCAGAATTATGGTGAGGACTACATAGACACATTTGCTCCGGTTGCCAAGCTACACACAATCAGAATAGTCTTATCCATTGCAACTAACCTTGAGTGGGGTTTATGGCAAATGGATGTGAAGAATGCTTTCTTGCAAGGAGAACTTGAAGATGAAGTATATATGCATCCTCCTCCTGGTCTTGAGAAACTTGTGAAGCCAGGAAATGTTTTAAGATTAAAGAAGGCTATCTATGGTCTAAAGCAGTCACCAAGAGCTTGGTATACTAAGTTGAGCACCACATTGAATGGCCGGGGTTTTAGGAGGTCAGAACTGGACCACACCCTCTTCACTCTCACCACTTCCTCAGGTATTATTGTTCTTCTTGTGTATGTTGATGATATCATCATCACAAGAAGTGACAAGGCTGGTATTCAAGGAACTAAAGATTATTTAAAGGCTGTGTTTGAGATTAAGGACTTAGGAGAAATGAAGTACTTCCTTGGAATAGAGCTATGTAGATCCAAGGAAGGATTATTCATTTCTCAAAGGAAATATACACTTGATCTTTTGAAGGATGCAGGTACACTTGGAGGCAAAACAGCTAAGATGCCTATGGAAGATGGATATAAAGTTCCACGTGAGGGGGAGATTGAAGATAGTCCTCCATTCAAGGATGCTAAGCTCTATAGGAAGCTTGTGGGTAAGCTTATTTATTTAACTATTATAAGACCTGATATTTGCTTTGCTGTGAATCAGGTGAGTCAACATATGCAAACACCAAAAGAACATCATTGGGAGATTGTGAACCGGGTGCTCATGTACCTCAATGGAACGACTGGTTTAGGAGTATGGATGGGGTGTAATGGAAGCACAGAGGTGGTAGGGTATTGTGATGCAGATTGGGCTGGAGATAGAGTGGATAGAAGGTCTACCACAGGTTATTGCACGTTTATTGGAGGCAACCTTGTTACTTGGAAGAGCAAGAAGCAAAAGGTGGTGTCATGCTCAAGTGCTGAAGCTGAGTATAAAGCAATGCTGAAGCTTACAAATGAGTTGATTTGGATCAAAGGAATACTGAAGCATTTGGAGATAGAGCAAGCAACACCAATGACCATGCATTGTGATAACCAGGCGGCTATTCACATTGCATCCAACTCAGTCTTCCATGAGAGAACCAAGCACATTGAGGTAGACTGCCATAAGGTGAGGCAGATGATTGTTCTTGGTGCAATTCTTCCTTGCTACACAAAGAGTGTGGATCAGTTAGCTGATGTTTTTACCAAGGCGGCTAGACAGAAGACTATGGAGTCCATCCACTTCAGGTTGGGACTCATAGATCTTTCTGTCTCTAGGTAAGTCCCTTTTGGCCATGGGGCCTTTACTCTTTTCCTCACAAATCTGGTGAGGTTTTTAATGAGGAAGACCTCATGGCTGTTCAATCTAGAACCATCTCTTTGGTTTCTAGCTTGAGGGGGAGTGTTGAGACATTTGGTTGTAGTGTTGGGCAAGTTTGGGCAAGCTTGGTGTGTCTGTACAACAATGGTAGCGTGTTGGTTAAGGTATTGATCTCATGGAAACCTTGAGGCCTACGGTATTGTGACTAAAGAAAGCATGGAAGAAAGACACTAAGGGAAGAAGAGGGTTTGATGTTTACTTTATGTATCCGCTAAGGGATAAAGGAGGCGCATGACAAGCCGTTGCTAGCTGGAAATTGACAAGAGCATCTAGTCAAGATGCTCTTGGCATCAAGCGTGTGGTGGCTCTATGCCACAAGTTCAAACCGACGCTCCTCTTGGTCAAGTTGTCTTCACATGCTTCACCTTATCTCTTCCCATCCGTTGTAGCTTCTTTTCCTTTATAAATTGTAACCAAACCTTATCATCACTAATCTAAGCGAGTATTATTCAGTCTCCTCTTTTCTTTCACAATGATACTTGTTTAAATCTCTCATTAGTCTCCTTGAATCTCATATCTAAACACTCTTAATCTCATTTCTCTAAACATTTTATCCCACAGCTCCTTAGCGGTTGTGCAGTAGGAGTAAGCTTCCAATATTGATGGCTCAAGGCTGCTTTGAATGATAGACAACACAAAGAGATCCTCCTGACCCCATTTGTCCTCGCTAGCCACCAACACTTCATTACCATCCTCTCCTTGGACAGTATCACTAGATGGCTTGTCTTCAGTCACATATGACCAGAGACCTCTTCCTCCCAAGGCTGTTTTCACAAGCCTAGACCACAAGAGGTAGTTCACCCCTTTTAGAATAACAGGAATAGAGATTTTGGGTTGTTTTTCCATTTTTTGGCAAAATCTGGAACTGAACAGAAAGAACAGCTCAAGAACACCAAGAACTTTGCTAAAAATGGAAACTTAAGAACAGTTTAATCTCGGAAATAAGCTGAATGAAAGAGTATGTTTTGCGGAAGAATTAGAGAATGGAAGAATGAAGATTTCAGGAGCAAAACTGCTCTGATACCATGAAAGACTAAGTAGAATTTAGGAGAATAAGATAGACATTTCCGAGATTGAGAGAGAGAGTGACAATGAGAATTTGAGGAAATTCTTTCCTTAACTCAAATGGTTTGCTTACAACTTAATTAAATAGATAAATCTGGAGCAACAAAGACAAGAAGAATAATAAACAAAGGGAGAGGTTTCTTGGCGTGTAGAGGAGTGAAAGGGACAGGTCCATGCTAGTCCCAAACGGCTAGGAGCACATGTGACTTCTATCATATTTTTTGCCACTTGCTTCCTTCCTTCTCCTGATCTCCAACGGTCATGAGAAGCACTCACAACACACCTTATACTTCCTCTTCTCCTCAAGTATCTGCCTTACACAAAATGCTACGTTGTGGCACAAGAATGTACGGACAGACTTGCTCCTCAAGTCTGTTAAGATGTGATAAATAAATGAGTGTTTGAGAAGGAGGTAAGGGTGGTTCAGTATAGAAGAAGATGGAGAAGTGGTTACAAGGCATAAATGATTAAGTGGTACGGACTGTACAGACTGTACGGACCACTTGATCATTTCAAGTGTGGGAATGACCTTGGACAGCATTCTGAGAAGTGCAAATTTAAGGTGAGTTGTACGGACCAAGAGAGATCCGTACAAGGATGGTAACTTGTGGCTTAAGGCACTGATGGTACTATTAAGCTAAGGAAGAGAGGTGGAAGACTCCGAGTTATGAAGAGGCTTTGGGAAGCACAAACTCTGAATGGGAAGGAGCCGCTCTCTTGTTACCGTTTGAAGATAAGGCAGCTCTACTTTCCAGCTGGTCCAAGGTGTAAAGGTGAAGAAAGCATCCGGTCAAGATCCCTTTGGTATCAAGCGTGTGGCTTACCTTGGCCATTCATTTCAAATCAGAGGCGCCTAAAGTGTTGACTCCACATGCTTAATGTTGAAGCTTATCTTCTTCTTTTACACACGAAAACCCTTACTTACCTCAGCTATATATATGTAAACTCATGACTAAGATTAATTAAGCAAGTATTATTCAGTCTTCTCTATTCTCTCACAATGATACTTGTCTAAATCTCTCTTGTTTTCTCATTAGCCTCTCTGAATCTCATTCCTAAACACTCATAATCTTATTTCTCTAAACATTTTATGGTATCAAAGCCAGGTTCCTCACAACCTTGGTGATAATCTCTTGAATCTTCAGCTTCATTACAAAGTTAAAATCTTTCCATTTTCTTTCAAACGTTCATGCCATGGAGAAGACCTTGAAGATAGTGGTTCCGGTGACTCTTAAAGGTGGAAGTAACTACCTTTTGTGGACGAGGCTGGTGAAAACAGCAGTAGGGAGAAAGGGTTTATGGGGTCACATTACGGATGGAACTCCAAAACCAGTCGCTCAAGATGGAGAAGGTGAGCAAGACCTTGCCTTGGTGGATGATGACAAGTGGGCTTAAGATGATATGGTGGTATTATCAGTGATCCAAGCTTCACTTGAGACTTCAATACTTGAAGCTTACAGCTATTGTGAGACAGCAAAGGACCTTTGGGAGACTCTCCAAAAGGTGTATGGGAACACTTCAAACCTTAGCCGCGTGTTTGAAGTGAAAAGAGCCATCAATACTGTGGTCCAAGAGGAGGTTGAGTTTACTAAACACTTGGGAAAGTTCAGAGCTTTGTGGTCTGAACTTGAGATGTTGAGGCCAAACACAACTGACCATGATGTCTTGATGGAAAGGCGGGAGGAGGATCAAGTCTTTGGGTTAATGTTGACACTGAATCCTGGATACAATGACCTGATCAAGCATCTCTTGAGGTCGTCTAAGCTTCCATCATTTGAAGAAGTGTGTGCTCAAGTCCAAAAGGAGGAGGGATCACATAGGTTGTTTGGTGGAAGGGGAGAGTTGTCTCATGGCAACCAGGCAGAAACTGTGCAAGCAAACAAAAGCTATGTACAAGACTGAAGAAAGGAAGTATGGTGAAGAGAGGAGGTTTGAAGGAACTTGTGACCATTGTAAGAAGCTGGGTCACAAGAGGAGTCAGTGTTGGATTCTCCATCCCCATCTCAAACCCGCCAAGTTCATGAGGGAGAGGGAAGCAAAAGCTCATCTCTCAGCTGATGCCAGTGAAGCCGGTTCATCTTGACACATTTGCTCCAGTAGCTAAGCTACACTCCATCAGAATTCTCTTGTCCTTGGCTGTGAACTTGGAATGGGATCTTTGGCAAATGGATGTCAAGAATGCATTTCTTCAAGGAGAGCTAGAGGATGAAGTTTACATGAGACCACCTCCTGGTCTTAAGCATCTAGT
>CAKOAT010800709.1:266070-284146 GCA_932364175.1 Eruca vesicaria subsp. sativa | reverse complement strand
GCAATCTCCAAGAGCATGGTACCATAAGCTGAGCACTACCTTAAATGGAAGAGGCTTTGTCAAATCAGAAGCTGATCACTCCATCTTCACACTAACCAGCAACCAAGGGATTGTAGTCATTCTTGTCTATGTAGATGACATCATCATCACTGGTAGTGACAAGGGAGGTATCATCTCAACTAAATCTTTCCTTAAAACTTCCTTTGATATTAAGGATTTGGGAGAATTGAAGTACTTCCTTGGGATAGAAATGTGTCGATCTAAAGAGGGATTGTTTCTATCTCAAAGGAAGTACACACTTGATATTCTTAATGAGGCAGGTGACTTAGGAGGAGGACCAGCAAAGACACCCTTAGAAGAAGGGTACAAAGGGCTGAGAGAGGGGGAGTTTGAAGACACTCCCTTTGAAGATGTCAAGAGATATAGGAGAGTGGTTGGAAAGCTGATTTACTTAACCATTACTAGACCGGATGTGTGTTTTGCTGTGAATCAAGTGAGCCAACACATGAAAAGACTTAGGATTCATCACTGGCACATGGTGGAAAGGGTCTTAAGATACTTGAGAGAGGCTCCTGGTCAAGGAGTATGGATGTCGTGCAATAAGAACACAGAAGTGGTGGGCAATTGTGATGCAGATTGGGCTGGTGATAGAGTTGATAGGAGATCAACCACTGGTTACTGCACTTTTATTGGAGGAAATCTAGTCACATGGAAGACCAAGAAGCAGAAGGTGGTCTCTTGTTCAAGTGCTGAGGCAGAATATAGAGCTATGAGGAAACTCACAAGTGAACTCATTTGGATCAAGGGATTGCTAAAAGACTTGGGCATTGAGGTCAGTGCACCAATGACTATGCATTGTGACAATCAGGCTGCAATACACATTGCATCAAACTCAGTTTTCCATGAGAGGACCAAGCACATAGAAGTGGACTGCCACAAGGTAAGACAAGCAGTAGAACAGCAAGTGATCCTCCCATGCTATACAAGAAGTGAAGATCAACTTGCTGATATTTTCACCAAGGCAGCCAGCAACAAAGTTTGTGAGTCCATTCACCCTAGACTGGGACTCATAGACCTCTCATGTCACTAATCCCCTCATCATGGAGTATTCTACTCTTTCCTTGCTTAGTTTTTATCCCAATGGGTTTTGCTAAGTAAGGTTTTAATGAGGGAATGCTTCATGGTATTCCAAGCTTGACAGAATCACTATTGTCAAGCTTGAGGGGGAGTGTGAACATGAAGAAATAAAGGAGTTAATAAGAAGAGAAGCATGGGTTCAAGTAAGGATGTGCGGTCCATAATATAGTTGACTATATGGTACAACTACACTGAGATGTAGTGTCCATAATATAGTCGACTATATGACACAACTACACTGAGATGTAGTCAACTATATGCCTCACCTACACTGGGATAGTCGACTACACTCCTCAACTACATGGAAGACAAGAGGAAGTTTGAATTAGGCTAATATAGCCGTTAGGAACCTGTCACTATCACATGAAACAGAACACCATTCTTTATTAGTTTCCTTTCTCCTTAAATATGTATACTTGTACACAGAAATGAATTAAGGGAAATATAATTCCTAATAAAAATATTATTCACCATCAATCTCTCTCCTCTCTCTCTCTCACGGATCTTACTCTCTCTCTCTCTCACGGATCTTACTCTCTCTCTCTCTTGTTCTTGATAATTCTTGTTCATTCTCTACATATTATCACACTAAATCTTCTCATTCCATCAAACTTGTAGTGACAAAGCTGGTATACAATCTCTTAAAGACTATCTTAAAGCTGTGTTTGAAATTAAAGATTTGGGAGAAATGAAATACTTCCTTGGTATTGAGATATGTAGATCCAAGGAAGGCTTATTCATGTCTCAAAGGAAGTATACACTTGATCTTTTGAAAGATGCAGGTATGCTAGGAGGAAAAACAGCTAAGATGCCTTTAGAAGATGGATACAAGGTTCCACGTGAGGGGGAGATTGAAGATAGCAAGCCATTCCATGATGCCAAGCTCTATAGAAAGCTTGTGGGTAAGTTGATATATCTAACCATCACACGTCCTGATATTTGTTTTGTTGTGAACCAGGTGAGCCAGCATATGCAAATACCAAAGGAGCATCATTGGCACATGGTGGAGAGACTTCAGATGTATCTAAATGGTACATCCTCTTTGGGTATATGGATGGGGTGTAATGGGAGCACTGAAGTAGTAGGATACTGTGATGCGGATTGGGCTGGTGATAGAGCTGATAGAAGATCAACAACCGGCTATTGCACATTCATTGGAGGCAACTTGGTGACTTGGAAAAGCAAGAAGCAAAATGTGGTATCATGCTCAAGTGCAGAAGCTGAGTATAGAGCTATGTTGAAGCTAACCAATGAGCTTGTATGGATCAAAGGAATACTGAAGCATATGGAGATCGAGCAGTCTACACCAATGGTCATGCATTGTGACAACCAAGCAGCAATCCACATTGCCTCCAACTCAGTGTTCCATGAGAGGACCAAGCATATTGAAGTTGATTGCCACAAGGTGAGGCAGATGTTGGTTCAAGGAGTGATCTTACCATGCTATACAAGAAGTGAAGATCAGTTAGCTGATGTCTTCACTAAGGCAGCTAGACAAAAGACCATGGAGTCCATACACATCAGGTTAGGACTCATGGATCTTATTATACCCAGCTAGTCCCCTCGCCACGGGGCCTTTACTCTTTTCCTCATTAGGGTTTTATCCCACAAAGGGTTTTCCTTAGTGAGGTTTTTAATGAGGAAGGTGCTCATGGCATTCTAAGCTTGACTTGTTCCACATGGTCAAGCTTGAGGGGGAGTGTTGAGATTAGTAAGTGTATATGAGAGTAATTGGTATTTGAGGAAAGGAGAAGAGGTTTGATGAGTAGTTAAGGGGAGAGTGTACGGACAAAGTTCTGGTCCGTACACATGTGAACTTACTATAGTAACATGGTAAGTAAAATGTAAGAAGAAGAAACCTTGGTCTGCAAGAAAGAGTGTGGTCCGGATATGACTAGATGAGAGGGAGGCTTTGCTAAAGGTGACCGTTTATGGATAAGGTATCTAGGCGCGCATGGACAGCTTATGGAAGCTGTAAAGTAAACAGCATCTGGTCAAGATGCTAAAGCATCACTCGTGTGAGTGATCTCCTCCCTTCATTTCAAATAAGGGAGATTAGGCTCCCTTTGACTACACATGCTTAGCTTCTTATCCATGTCGAGAAAACCCTTATTCTCTATCCTATATAACTTGTAATCTCTCCATTAATAACAATTAGATAGTTCTGAAAATTATTAGTCTTGGTTACTTTCTCTCTAGACTTTTGTTACCAAACTTCATTCTCATCTTAATGTCCTTAAATCACTCTAAACACTCATTTCGCTATCTAAAATCCTAAAAATATTACCTTGCCGAGTTCCCAAAAGAGCATTGTGCCTTTATGACCAGTCTTGATGAGAGCCATGTACCAAGATCCTATGAAGAAGCTGTGCAAGACAAGGTATGGAGAAGCTCAATTGGTGATGAGACTGAAGCAATGATAAAGAATGGAACATGGTATGAGAGTGAACTTCCAAAAGGAAAGAAATCTGTGACAAGTAAATGGGTGTTTACTATCAAGTATCTACCAAATGGGAAGATAGGAAGGAAGAAGAGCAGGCTGGTTGCTAGGGGGTTTACTCAGACTTATGGTGAGGATTACATAGACACATTTGCTCCGGTTGCCAAGCTACACACAATCAGAATAGTCTTATCCATTGCAACTAATCTCGAGTGGGGTTTATGGCAAATGGATGTTAAGAATGCTTTCTTGCAAGGAGAACTTGAAGATTAAGTATATATGCACCCTCTTCCTGGTCTTGAGAAACTTGTAAAGCCTGGAAATGTTTTAAGATTAAAGAAGGCTATCTATGATTTAAAGCTGTCACCAAGAGCTTGGTATACTAAGTTGAGCACCACATTGAATGGCCGGGGTTTTAGGAGGACAGAACTGGACCACACCCTCTTCACTCTCACCACTCCCTCAGGTATTATTGTTCTTCTTGTGTATGTTGATGATATCATCATCACAGGAAGTTACAAGGCTGGTATCCAAGCAACTAAAGATTATATAAAATCTGTGTTTGAGATTAAAGACTTAGGAGAAATGAAGTACTTCCTTGGAATAGAGCTATGTAGATCCAAGGAAGGATTATTCATTTCTCAAAGGAAATATACACTTGATCTTTTGAAGGATGCAGGTGCACTTGAAGGCAAAACAGCTAAGATGCCTATCGAAGATGGATATAAAGCTCCACGTGAGGGGGAGATTGAAGAGAGTCCTCCATTAAAGGATGCTAAGCTCTATAGGAAGCTTGTGGGTAAGCTTATCTATTTAACTATTACAAGACCTGATATTTGCTTTGCTGTGAATCAGGTAAGTCAACATATGCAAGCACCAAAAGAACATCATTGGGAGATGGTGAACCGGGTGCTCATGTACCTCAATGGAACGACTGGTCTAGGAGTATGGATGAGGTGTAATGGAAGAACAGAAGTAGTTGGGTATTGTGATGCAGATTGGGCTGGAGATAGAGTGGATAGAAGGTCTACCACAGGTTATTGCACGTTTATTGGAGGCAACCTTGTCACTAGGAAGAGCAAGAAGCAAAAAGTGGTGTCATGCTCAAGTGCTGAAGCTGAGTTTAGAGAAATGCTGAAGCTTACAAATGAGTTGATTTGGATCAAGGGAATACTGAAGCATTTGGAGATAGAGCAAGCAACACCAATGACTATGCATTGTGATAACCAGGTCGCTATTCACATTGCATCCAACTCAGTCTTCCATGAGAGAACCAAGCACTTTGAGGTAGACTGCCATAAGGTGAGGCAGATGATTGTTCTTGGCGCAATTCGTACTTGCTACACAAAGGGTGAGGATCAGTTAGCTGATGTTTTTACCAAGGCAGCTAGGCAAAAGACAATGGAGTCCATACACATCAGGTTAGGACTCATTGATCTCACGCCTAAGGGATAATCTATACACTCTCCTGATCATGAGGTCTCTACTCTTTTACTCATCAAGGTTTTGTCCCAAATGGGTTTTCTTTGATGAGGTTTTAATGAGGGAGAGCTCATGGTCATTCCAAGCTTGACTTGTTTCACATGGTCAAGCTTGAGGGGGAGTGTTAAGATGTGATAAACAAATGAGTGTTTGAGAAGGAGGTAAGGGTGGTTCAGTATAGAAGAAGGAGAAGTGGTTACAAGGCAGAAATGATCAAGTGGTACGGACTGTACGGACCACTTGATCATTTCAAGTGTGGGAATGACCTTGGACAGCATTCTGAGAAGTGCAAATTTAGGGTGAGTTGTACGGACCAAGAGAGATCCGTACAAGTATGGTAACTTGTGGCTTAAGGCACTGATGGTACTATTAAGCTAAGGAAGAGAGGTGGAAGACTCCGAGTTATGAAGAGGCTTTGGGAAGCAAAGACTCTGAATGGGAAGGAGGCTCTCTCTTGTTATCGTTTGAAGATAAGGCAGCTCTACTTTCCAGCTGGTCCAAGGTGTAAAGGTGAAGAAAGCATCCGGTCAAGATCCCTTTGGTATCAAGCGTGTGGCTTACCTTACCTTGGCCATTCATTTCAAATCAGAGGCGCCTAAAGTGTTGACTCCACATGCTTAATGTTGAAGCTTATCTTCTTCTTTTACACACGAAAACCCTTACTTACCTCAGCTATATATATGTAAACTCATCATTAAGATTAATTAAGCAAGTATTATTCAGTCTTCTCTATTATCTCACAATGATACTTGTCTAAATCTCTCTTGTTCTCTCATTAGTCTCTCTGAATCTCATTCCTAAACACTCTTAATCTTATTTCTCTAAACATTTTAAAGTCTGTACGGATCATCAAGTTCCTTAGCAATCTTGAATGGCAAACTCTTCTTGTCTACATAACTCCTTCATGTCAACAACATTCATTGATGAAAAATTGATGAAAAATCCAAATACACCTGGTTAACATTAATTAAAACTAAGGATAGAGTTCTTGATGCATTTAAAAACTTTCAAGTTTATGTGACTAACCATTATCATGCGAAGATTAAGATTTTCAGGTCTGATAATGGTGGGGAGTACACTAGCCATGCATTCAAGGATCATCTTGCTCTTCATGGGATCCTACACCAGAGAAGCTGCCCTTGTACACCTCAACAGAATGGAGTTGCTGAAAGGAAGAACAGGCACCTTATGGAAGTAACCCCGTCCATGATGTTTCACAAGAATGTTCCAAAGAGGTACTGGAGTGATGCTGTGATTGCTGCGTGCTACCTAATCAATAGGACACCAACAAGAGTTCTGGATGATCAGTGTCCATTTGAAGTCCTCAACAAGAGCAAACCAGTCCTAGATCATTTGAGAATCTTTGGGTGTGTGTGTTATGTGCTGGTTCCAGGCGAGCTAAGGAACAAGCTACCAAGGCTATGCTGATTGGGTACTCTACCACTCAAAAAGGATACAAATGCTTTGATCCTATTGCAAGGAGGGTTCTGGTGTCTCGGGATGTTAAGTTCATGGAGGAGAAAGGTTACTATGAAGAACAAAACTGGGAGGAGCTCGAAGGGCTGTCGAAACCATCAGACAAGGCTGCTTGTTTGAGGAACATACGAGAGGGTCTTGGAATTGGAGTGTCCCAGGATCAGAGTAGGTGTCAACAACCTCCTCAAGCTACTGCTGAAGAACCACACCACTTTGAACATGAGGGGGGAAGTGAATCAGATAATAGAGGTCAAGAAGATCAAGGTGAACCTGGTACTGAAGGTCAAGGAGATCAAGGTGAAGCTGGTACTGAGGGTCAAGAAGATCGAGAATCTGATTCTCCTGTCCAAAGTGGAGAGGTCGAGAATCCGGAAGCTGGTCAAGAAGATCAGTCACAAGAAGAAAGGGTGATTCAAGTTCCTTTGAGAAGAAGCACACGAGTAAGGAAGGATCCGTCCAATTGGGTTAACACAAGGGTGTACTACAATTGTCAAGCTGTGGAGCATCCATCTCAAGCAGTGTGTTCTTTTGCGGAATATCCTGAAGATCATCATGCTTTCATGGTAAGTCTGGATGAGAGCTATGTTCCAAGAAGCAGTTTTGAGTAAAGAGTGGAGAGATTCAGTTAAAGCTGAGGCTGATTGTTAGATTTTCAGAGTTCAGGTCGTGTGTAAGTGTGAAAAACAACAAAGCCTTTACAAGGCAGATTTGAGCTTAGTTTGGTTATGGAAATGGAATGATGGTATGTGTGTGAACCAAGACCAGAAACGAGTGTTTATGAGACAACAAGAGAGTATATGAGTTTTGTGTATAAGAAAGGGAGAGATTGAAAGGGATTCTAGCCAAGAACACACACTTTATTATGAAGGAGGAGAGGAAACCCCTCTTTCTCACTTAAGAGCTTACAAATTGACATATGAGAGCTTATATAAGCTCATTACAATCTGAAACCATTAAACCCTTAATCTAATGGCTAGTAACACTTGAAATAAAGATAATGGACGTCCAGGATGTGGTCTTCGTCTGCTCTTGGTGTACTTGATGGTGATTGGCTGATTTAAATCTGGTCAAGGAAGGCTGCACTCTCATTGGCTCTCCTTAAGCTCCCATGAACCTTCCCATGTATCTGTCCAGATACATGGTCAATACACAGTCAAGAGAAAGCTCACGCCAGCCTGTCTCCAGCTCTTCAAGCTCCTCTGACTTTGCCCCAACGGTCACAATATTCAAACCAACTCGTCACACACCTCACTTCTTCATTCTTGCTGATATGGTTCTTGTCTTGTGTCACAAGTTCCTTGTGACCCAAGATATCCCGATAGTGATCACTATTCTCAATAGTGATCTCAATAGGGACCAAACTCTATTTATGCAAAATCTCAAATGGTCTCTCTAGAGTGGAGTTTATGTAACTTAAGGCAAAGTTGGTCTTGTACGGATTCGAACGGTTCGAGTACATCTGTCCGTACCAAATCCGTACAAGCCCACTACTCCAACTCTTCCCAAATGGTGTCTAAGTCACTCCTTGACTTGACCCAAACCTTGCACCAGCTTTAGATCACTCCTTGATCATCTTAGACACTCCTAAAGCACACCATTGCTTTCCGGGAGCTCTAACCCTAATCTTGCACCAGACTCAATCTCAACCCAACACCTTTAGTTTCTCCATTTCTTTCTTCAAGTTAACACTCCCCCTCAAGCTTGACTTTAGAGACCCTAAGTCAAGCTTTGAACCTTGAAGAACTCCCTCATTAAAAACCTTACAAGCTTGGCCTTGTAAGGAAAAGAGTAGAGCCTTCAAGGCCTAGGGACTGGCCAGTGGGTCTTTGTGTTCTCATCAGTGTGATGGACACACAAAGACTCTGGATCATGGCCTAACCGTGATGTGCAATTCAATGGCTTCATTGTACATCACCAACATACCACACACGCCTTCTTGGATCTCTTCTTTGGACTTCTTGTGTCTTCCCTTCACTCTTGGCTTCTTGCCTTCTCATTCTGGTCAGATCACACGTCCACCTTCTTCTTGTCTTCTTGAGCATCCAAGTAAGGTACCTGATACATCATTCCATAAGTGTATCAGTTCTCAAGAGATAAACCTATCATTCATATATAAAAGAGTTAAGATCAGGTTTACTCCCTTGTCTAGATAGTGAGGAGTGGCTTCTCTTTGATCAGCCACTTGTATCCTCACTCACTGAGCTTCACAGCTCCATCTCTTATCATGCAAGCTCATCCACACTCCCCCTCAAGCTTGAGACCAAGTATAGATGAAGGTTCAAGCTTGCAAGGTGAGCGCATGTTAACTCCATGATNGCCACTTGTATCCTCACTCACTGAGCTTCACAGCTCCATCTCTTATCATGCAAGCTCATCCACACTCCCCCTCAAGCTTGAGACCAAGTATAGATGAAGGTTCAAGCTTGCAAGGTGAGCGCATGTTAACTCCATGATAAGTCTTGTGGAGGGCACCACCATCTCTTCTAGACTTGATGCTTGTTCTCCACTCCATTACAATTGCATTGAGGAGATACCTCAGTCCACTCAACAAGCACTCCTCACTTAGCTTGTTGAGTGACCTTCTTCTTCCCTCACTACGGCTTGATCTCTGCGAGATCAGCTTGCAATGGCCTTGAGTAACCAAGGTCATTGAGTTCTGAGGATCATTAGGTGGCTCACTTTGCTCCCCTCCTCAAGCTTGGATTGTTTATGTGTCCAAGCTTGAAGTGAGCTTTAATGAGCCTTAAGATCAGGCGCATACCATTTACATGGACTATGCATCATCACTGATCACCCCTTCCCTTTTAACTCCAATGCCTTATGGTTATCAGTCTCCTCCAGACTTAAGTGATAACCACACAGTCTTCCTCTTTCTCGGTTTGATGATGGACAAGAGAACTACATGTGCACCTGAAACATCACTCAAACTCCAGCAAAGATAAGACATAATGCATTGGCATTTGCCAATGTCTTACTAGCTCTGCACTTAGATGTCCACTTATTAATTAAGATCCATCTAATGCAAGCTTCATTCTCTAAATGCAAGCAAGTTTTTATCCAGAATCAATACAAGACATTTAGGCAACCTCATAATCAATATGCAACTACATTAAGTGATTCTAATGCAAGCTAGCTGGATAAGAATTTTAATCTAACATCCTAGCAACACAAGTCATTAAGAACCAGGCTAAGCCATATTATTATGAGCCATCAGACCAATGTTATGCTTTAATCAGTTTCTATTCATGTATGCACATAGATTCAGTACAAACCAATATCATATTATGCAACATTAAGAACCGGAGCAAGCATTTTTAAATTCACCTACACCAAACAAGACTTATTAAGAATCCTAGGACAGATTCAAGATAATATCATCAAGCAATAATCACAATATCCTCAGGTTTCAATCACACAACTCAACACACAGCAACAATCATTATCACAAGCTCAATATCAAGATGGTTTAGAATCGCTTACTCAAGGCACCAGATTGGTTCCTTAGTCTTTGCTTCAAACCGGCCAAGGCTGTGGTTGAGCTTTGGAGTCTGGATCGTCACCCCCTCCTTCTCCTTCACACCATGGCCTCCATCTTGTACAAAACAGCTCAAAGACCCCTCCTTTCTTCAAGACTTCTAGGCGCCATAGACTGGACACCTTCTTCTTTGATTCGGATGGATGAAAGCTCATGAATAAGGCGCCTTTGGAGTGGCCTCTCCATACACCTTTGCTTCCAAGAACAAACATCATCAGGCTTGTAGTGATAAAGGATGAGGAACCACGGACAGTAACCAAGCTTCAGTCTTCTTCTTCATGTATGGACTGAACCGGATCTATCTTGTCTTCATGGTTTGGTTTTGAGCTGAGGGATGGAGCTGTGGTTTGCGGAAGATATAGCTCAGGTTCTGATGAACCTGGCTCTGATACCATGTTAGATTTTCAGAGTTCAGGTCGTGTGTGAGTGTGAGAAAAAACAAAGCCTTTACAAGGCAGATTTGAGCTTAGTTTGGTTATGGAAATGGAATGATGGTATGTGTGTGTACCAAGACCAGAAACGAGTGTTTATGAGATTATAAGAGAGTATATGAGTTTTGTGTATAAGAAAGGGAGAGATTGAAAGGGATTCTAGCCAAGAACACACACTTTATAATGAAGGAGGAGAGGAAACCCCTCTTTCTAACTTAAGAGCTTACAAATTGACATATGAGAGTTTATATAAGCTCATTACAATCTGAAACCATTAAACCCTTAATCTAATGGCTCGTAACACTTGAAATAAAGATAATGGACGTCCTGGATGTGGTCTTGGTCTGGTCTTGGCGTGCTTGATGGTGATTGGCTAATTTAAATCTGGTCAAGGAAGGCTGCACTCTCATTGGCTCTCCTTAAGCTCCCATGAAACTTCCCATGTATCTGTCAGATACATGGTCAATACACAGTCAAGAGAAAGCTCACGCCAGCCTGTCTCCAGCTCTTCAAGCTCCTCTGACTTTGCCCCAACGGTCACAATATTCAAACCAACTCGTCACACACCTCACTTCTTCATTCTTGCTGATATGGTTCTTGTCTTGTGTCACAAGTTCCTTGTGACCCAAGATATCCCGATAGTGATCACTATTCTCAATAGTGATCTCAATAGTGACCAAACCCTATTTATGCAAAATCTCAAATGGTCTCTCTAGAGTGGAGTTTATGTAACTTAAGGCAAAGTTGGTCTTGTACGGATTCGTACGGTTCGAGTACATCCGTCCGTACCAAATCCGTACAAGCCCACTACTCCAACTCTTCCCAAATGGTGTCTAAGTCACTCCTTGACTTGACCCAAACCTTGCACCAGCTTTAGATCACTCCTTGATCATCTTAGACACTCCTAAAGCACACCATTGCTTTCCCGGAGCTCTAACCCTAATCTTGCACCAGACTCAATCTCAACCCAACACCTTTAGTTTCTCCATTTCTTTCTTCAAGTTAACATTGATGCCATGGTGAGGAATGACACATGGTATGAAAGCACACTTCCTAAGGGAAAGAAGGCAGTGTCATGCAAATGGATATTCACCATCAAATATCTACCTAATGGAAAGATTGATAGGCGCAAGACAAGGCTGGTTGCTAGAGGGTTCACCCAAACCTATGGAGAAGATTACATTGATACTTTTGCACCAGTGGCAAAACTCCATACCATTAGGATTTTTCTCTCTATTGCAACCAACCTTGAGTGGGATTTGTGGCAGATGGATGTTAAGAATGCTTTCCTTCAAGGAGAGCTGGAAGATGAGGTCTACATGCTACCACCTCCGGTTCTAGAAGCTATGGTGAAATCAGGGAATGTGCTTAGGTTGAAGAAAGCTATCTATGGATTGAAGCAGTCACCAAGAGCATGATACAACAAACTGAGCACAACACTGAATGGGAAAGGCTTTAGGAAATCTGAGCTGGATCATACTCTCTTCACACTTGTTACTCCTGCTGGTATCATTGTGTTGCTGGTGTATGTGGATGATATTATCATCACTGGTAGTGATAAGGAAGGAATCAGAACTACAAAGGAGTTTCTGAAGTCAGTCTTTGATATAAAAGACTNTGGATGATATTATCATCACTGGTAGTGATAAGGAAGGAATCAGAACTACAAAGGAGTTTCTGAAGTCAGTCTTTGATATAAAAGACTTAGGAGAAATGAAGTATTTTCTTGGGATTGAACTATGTAGATCCAAGGAAGGGCTGTTCATTTCTCAAAGAAAGTATGCATTGGATCTGCTAAAGGATGCTGGTGTGTATGGAGGAAAAACAGCCAAGATGCATATGGAGGATGGTTACAAGGTTCCACGTGAGGGGGAGCTAGAGGATAGCAAGCTGTTTCATGACCTAAAGCTGTATAGGAAGCTGGTGGGGAAGCTAATCTACTTGACCATTACCAGGCCAGACATTTGCTTTGCTGTGAATCAGATTAGCCAGCATATGCAAGCTCCAAAAGAACATTAGTGGCGCATGGTTGAAAGAGTTCTCATGTATCTGAATGGAACTCAGGGTCTTGGTGTATGGATGGGCTGTAATAAGAGCACTGAAGTTGTGGGATATTGTGATTCTGATTGGGCAGGAGATAGAGCAGATAGGAAGTTTTCAACAGGTTACTGCACCTTCATTGGAGGCAATATGGTTACTTGGAAGAGTAAGAAGCAGAAGGTTGTGTCTTGTTCTAGTGCTGAGGCTGAGTATAGAGCTATGCTTAAGCAAGAACAAGAGAGAGAAAGTGTGATTTCGTGAGAGAGTAAACGAGAGAGAGAGAGAGAGGAGTGTAAGAAGGATTCTCTTTCCTTAACTTAGAATGGTAATCTTACAACATTATTTAAAGACAAAACAAGACACAAGGAGACAATTAGTAAACTATAAACAATTGGGGTCTGGCCGAGATGAGAGGGACAGGTCCAAACGGATTCTTTTGACATGTGCAGCTTGTACTATATTCATATTTAACTCCCATTTGCCTCAGCTGTTCTCTAACGGTCATGAGCCTTATTTTAAACTTTGGTTTGCTTCTAAGGCTGAAGCTAAACGAGGGCATGCCTTGCCTTCCAAGACACTCTAGGTTAGCTTTGGTTCCTTGGAATGCAAGTCTTGTACGGACTGCCTTGTGACACACTCTTGCGCATACGAACTTGTATCTTCATCCTTTATCTTCTTTCTTTCTTCTTATCAGCACTCTGATCAATACTCCCCCTCAAGCTTGACCATGTGAAACAAGTCAAGCTTGGAAGGACCATGACAAACATCCCTCATTAAAACCTTAGTATGCAAAACCCAATTGGGACAAAAACACACTAAGGAAAGAGTATAGTTTTCATAGTCAGGGAAGTAGCTTTAGAGTGAGATCAACAAGCCCAAGCTTGGGGTATATGAACCCACATACCTTCGTGCTTGCAGCCTTAGTAAATATATCAGCAAGTTGATCCTCACTTCTTGTATAGCAAGGTTGTATCACTCCTTGTACTACCATTTCTCTAACTTTGTGGGAGTCCACCTCAATGTGCTTGGTTCTCTCATGAAACACTGAGTTTGATGCTATATGGATGGCGGCTTGATTATCACAATGCATTGTGATAGGAGCTGTGATCTCTATGCCCAAGTCTTTGAAAAGCTTCTTTATCCACACTAGTGTTAAGACTAATAAAAGATAAAGAAGGTTGTGAGATAATAGGCTGAAGTGTTGTGGTAGAGCAAAGGAATGAGGAGGATTTGATTTAGGGTGATCCGTACAAGAGCATGTACGGACAACCTAACTTGGTTGAGAAGGTATCAAGAATTAACCTATTTAAGTGTGGTAACTTAGAAGCTTATCTTCTCCTCTTTACCTTGCCTTATCCGAACGTTGGAGAGGATAAGGGAGGCGCGCATCCAGGCTGTCAAGAGCTAGAAAGGAAGAGCATCCAGGACTAGTAAAGGGATCTTGGACTAGTGTCCACGCGTGTGAAGCCTTTCGCCCAAGCATTTCAAATCTGAGGCTCCCTTTTGGTTTGACTACACATGCTTGCCTTTTCTCTTTGAATCTCTTCTCTATTTAGCTTTGTAATGCACTCAGATTAATATACACACGAATCTTTATTCTCTCACTACTCTCTCTCTTGTTCATCATGATTCACATACTCTTTGGTACCTAAACTATTCTAAATCATCTCAAATCTTCTCTAATCTCTCTTAAATCTCTCAATACCTTTTCTATTCTCAAAAATATCATGGTATCAGAGCCAGGTTGGCTTTGGTATTGAGGGAGTTCGTTTCTAATCTCTTTCTTCTTTGTTCTCTTACACGGGTTCCTTGGTGTTCAAAGCTTGTGTGTGTGAAAAAGTTGGAGTCGTTGATACTAGATTGGAGGAGTGGCGTTCTTGTGGTCTGGTATTAGGCGTGTTCTTCAGCTCGTGTTCAAGATTGAAGCTTTGGTCTCATCTGTGGTCCGTGTACTCAAGTCAAGATGGATGGAAGCATTAACAACTTCAGCAAACTGGTGATTGTTCCGGTTGCACTAAAAGGTGGTTCTAACTATCTCTTGTGGTCAAGACTGGTTAAGACTACCATTGGGAGGCTAGGGCTATGGAGTCACATCACTGATGATGGTCCAGAGCCAGTGGCTAAAACTCCTGAAGAAGGTGAAGAGGGAAAACCTCTTGCAACAACTGAGGCTAAGCGATGGGTTCAAGAAGACTTGATGGTACTCTCAGTACTACAAGGGTCGCTGGAGGTTCCTCTCCTTGAAGCTTACAGCTATTGTAAGACTCCTAAACACCTATGGGAGACTCTCCTAAAGACATTTGGTAATGTCACTAATCTCAGCCGTGTGTTTGAGTTAAAGAGGACTCTTAACTCCATGAAGCAAGATGGAGGAGAGCTCACCAAGCACATGGGTTAGTTTGGATCTTTATGGTCTGAACTTGAAAGCTTAAGACCTAGTACCACTGATGAAGCGACCATCATGGAGAGGAAGGAGCAAGATCAAGTGTTTGGGCTGCTTATGACTTTGGATCCTTGCTACAAGGATGTAATCAAACACATCTTGAGGTCGCCTAAGCTTCCTACCATGGAGGAGGTGTGTGCACAACTTCAGAAGGAGGAGGGATCTCTTGGTTTATTTGGAGGAAAGGGTGAGCTTACTATGGCTCATCAAGCTGAGGAAATGCAAGCTAATAAAGCTGCTTACATAGGTGAAGGAAGGAAGTATGAGAAGTATGAGGGGATCTGTGAGCATTGCAAGAAGCAGGGGCATAAGAAGAGTCAGTGTTGGATCCTACACCCCCACGTTAAACCCGGGAAGTTCAACAAGGATAGAGAAGCAAAGGCTCATCTTTCTGCTGAGGCAAATGGTGCTGGTTCATCCGCAACTAGCTCAGGTGTCAAGGTGGGTGAAAGTGAAGGTAGAGCTTTAGCTTCTCATCAGATGGTTGGGAAAGGTGCTGAGCAGGAGGTGTACACAACGGCTGACATTGAATCCTTCATCCGAGCTCTTAAGGAGTCTGGTAACACCCTTGGATACTCATATAATGCTCTTGGATACTCATATAGTGCTCATACAATGCCTAGCATCAGTGATAAGTTGCTAGAGTTACTTAAAAGCTCATATAAACCTACTGTTGAATCTAGAATGATAAATACATTTGTAGGAATTCTAGATAACCTGAAAACTAAGAATGAATCACCTAGGACTTGCATTGCTAGAAATATGAATAAACCATTAATTATTGATTTTGGTGCATCTCATCACATGATTAGTGATAATAATTTGATTAGAGATATTGAACCTGCTCAAGGAAATGTCATGATTGCTAATGGAGATAGGATTCCTATTAGAGGCATTGGGACATTGAACTTGTTTAAAAAGGATTCTAAAGCATTTTCATGCCTGAGTTCACTTCAAATCTCTTGTCTGTTAAGAAATGCACCACTGATCTACAATGCAATGTTATCTTTAGTCCTAATGATGTCAAGTTTCAGGATATTAAGAGCAGTGAGTTCATTGGGCAAGGCGCAACCAAGGGAGATCTTTATGTGCTAGAAGATCTTAATCCTAATTCTAGTTCCTGTTTTTCTTTTAATTCTGTTTCCTCTTTGAATAAGGATGCTTTGTGGCATGCTAGGCTAGGACATCCACATGTTAGGGCCTTAAGCATTATGTTACTAGGTGTCATGTTTAAAAATAAGGATTGTGAAGCTTGTATTTTGGGTAAACATTGTAAGACAGTTTTTCAAAAATCCTCTACTATCTATGAGAAATGTTTTGATTTAATTCATTCTGATGTGTGGACTGCTCCATGTTTATCTAGAGATGATTATAAGTATTATGTCACATTCATAGATGAAAAAACCAAATACACCTGGTTAACACTAATTAAGACTAAAGATAGGGTTCTTGATGCATTTAGAAATTTTCAAGCTTATGTAACTAACCATTATCATGCCAAGATTAAGATTTTCAGGTCTGATAATGGTGGGGAATACACAAGTCATGCATTCAGAGATCACCTGGTCCAACATGGAATCCTTCATCAAACGAGCTTCCCCTACACCCCTCAGCAGAATGGAGTGGCTGAAAGGATGAACAGACATCTCATGGAGGTGACTAGGTCCATGATGTTCCACAAGAATGTCCCCAAGAGATACTGGAGTGATGCTGTGATTGCTGCTTGTTACTTGATCAACAGGATTCCTACCATAATTCTTGATGATCAGTGTCCTTTTGAGGTTCTCAACAAGAGTAAACCAGTTCTGGATCATTTGAGGACATTTGGGTGTGTGTGCTATGTGCTAGTACCAGGCGAGATGAGGAACAAACTAGAGGCTAAGAACACCAAAGCTATGCTGATTGGGTATTCTACAACTCAAAAAGGATACAAATGCTTTGATCCGGTTGCTAGAAGAGTTTTGGTGTCTCGTGATGTTAAGTTCATGGAGGAAAAAGGATACTATGAAGAGAAGAATTGGGAAGAGCTTGAAGGGCTGTCTCAACCATCAGACAAGGCTGCTTGTTTGAGGAACATTTTAGAAGGTCTTGGCATTGGAGTGTCCCAGGATCAGAGTAGGTGTCAAGAACCTACTCCAGTTACTGCTGAAGAACCATCCCACGTTGAACATGAGGGGGGAAGTGAATCAGATACTAGTGTTCAAGAAGATCAAGGTGCAAGTGGTACTGGAGGTCAAGAAGATCAAGGTGCAAGTGGTACTGGAGGTCAAGAAGATCACGGGTCTGAGTCTGATTCTCATGTTCAAAGCGGTCAGGAACCAGCAGGAGGAGATCACTTTGAGGGCCCAGAAGAGCAGCTACAGGAAGAGAATGTGGTTGTGGAACAAGAAGCTGCTCCATTGAGAAGGAGTACTCAGATAAGGAGAGATCCTTCCAACTGGGTAAACACAAGAGTGTATTACAATTGACAAGCTGTGGAACACCCCTCTAAAGCTGTATGCTCCTTTGCCAAATACCCTGAAGAGCATTATGCATTCATGGTGAGTTTGGACGGAAGCTATGTTCCAAGAAGCTATGAAGAGGCAGTTGTGAGTAAAGAGTGGAGAGAGTCAGTAAATGCTGAGGCTGATGCTATGGTTAGGAATGACACATGGTATGAAAGCCAATTACCTAAAGGGAAGAAGGCTGTGTCATGTAAATGTATATTCACCATCAAGTTTCTGCCCAACGGGAAGATTGATAGACGCAAGACAAGGCTAGTTGCTAGAGGATTCACCCAAACCTATGGAGAAGATTATATTGATACATTTGCACCAGTTGCAAAGCTCCATACCATTAGGATTG
The DNA here is from genome assembly GCA_932364175.1 of Eruca vesicaria subsp. sativa. Taxonomy (NCBI): domain Eukaryota; kingdom Viridiplantae; phylum Streptophyta; class Magnoliopsida; order Brassicales; family Brassicaceae; genus Eruca; species Eruca vesicaria. The sequence goes on along the minus strand of CAKOAT010800709.1, from coordinate 266,318 downwards.
TTCTCTCTGTTGCTGTCAACCTTGAGTGGGATTTGTGGCAAATGGATGTGAAGAATGCTTTCCTTCAGGGAGAGCTAGAGGATGAAGTCTATATGCTACCACCTCCGGGTCTTGAAGGAATGGTGAAACCAGGAAATGTGCTAAGGTTGAAGAAGGCCATCTATGGATTGAAGCAATCACCAAGAGCTTGGTACAACAAACTAAGTACTACACTGAATGGAAGAGGCTTCAGGAAGTCTGAGCTTGAT
>CAKOAT010800709.1:233715-248677 GCA_932364175.1 Eruca vesicaria subsp. sativa | reverse complement strand
CAAAACCAAGAGCAAGGAAAAGAGCACACACAAAGTGTCTTGCCTAAACACTAACTCAGTTTGATGGGGAGATAGCTTGAATGGTGTTCAAGACATCTCTTACCATCAAACCTTGTCCAAAACTTCCTTCTTGTTGCATAGATGTGATGAGTAAACCTCCAATGGTCTCCTTGAGCTTCTTAGCTCTGGCTCGGGTCATGGGGCCTTCTGGAATGGTCAGGACTTCCTCATCAGCTTGCTTCTCCATGGTGTCATCAGGTGGATCTCCTAGAGCCTCATCATCTTCATTGGTAAGCTGGTCCATGATCACATCAATATGCCTTGCCTTCCAAGACACTCTAGGTTAGGTTTGGTTCCTTGGAATGCAAGTCTTGTACGGACTGCCTTGTGACACACTCTTGCGCATACTAACTTGAATCTTCATCCTTTATCTTCTTTCTTTCTTCTGATCAGCACTCTGATCAATACGAGTTGGTATGGATCAAGGGGATAATAAAGCACTTGGAGATTGAGCAACCTACTCCAATGACTATGCATTGTGACAATCAGGCGGCTATTCACATTGCTACAAACTCAGTGTTCCATGAAAGAACCAAGCACATTGAAGTTGACTGTCACAAGGTTAGACAGATGATAGTTTTGGGGGTTATCATGCCATGTTACACAAGGAGTGAAGATCAGTTGGCGGATGTATTCACCAAGGCGGCTAGGCAGGAGACAATGGAGTCCATACACATCAGGTTAGGACTGATTGATCTCTCGCCTAAGGGCTAATCTATACACTCTCCTGATCATGAGGTCTCTACTCTTTTACTCATCAAGGTTTTGTCCCAAATGGGTTTTCTTTGGTGAGGTTTTAATGAGGGAGATCTCATGGTCCTTCCAAGCTTGACTTGTTCCACATGGTCAAGCTTGAGGGGGAGTGTTGAGATTAATAAAAGATAAGGAGNTCTACTCTTTTACTCATCAAGGTTTTGTCCCAAATGGGTTTTCTTTGGTGAGGTTTTAATGAGGGAGATCTCATGGTCCTTCCAAGCTTGACTTGTTCCACATGGTCAAGCTTGAGGGGGAGTGTTGAGATTAATAAAAGATAAGGAGGATGTGAAATGGTTGAGTGAAGTGTGGTGAAGCATTCAAGAGAAGGAGAGGAAATGGTTTTAGGTCTGTCCGTACAAAGTTGTACGGATACCCTAACTTGGCAGAGAAGTTACCAAGTAGGAACTTACCTCGGTATGGTAAGTTAGAAGGGTAACCTCAGCTGCTTTACACACCTTATCCGAACGTTGAGAGAGGATAAGGGGAGTGCATGGCCAGGCTGTCAAAGGCTGGAAAGGGAAGCATCTTGGACTAGCATAAAGCATCCAAAGAGCATCCCGGACTAGTGCACAAGCGTGTGGAGCCTCTGATCCATGCATTTCAAATTTAGGCTCCTCTTTAGTTTGAATTCACATGCTTTTATTTTTCCTTTGAAACATCTTATCTATTTATCATTGTAAGCTCTTTCAGATGAAGATACACGAGTTTTAAGTCTCTCTCTACTCTCTCTCTAGTTCATCATGTTTCTCTCAATCTTTGGTACCTAAACCTCACTAAATCTCTCCTAGTCTCTCCTAATCTCTCTAAATCTCTTAATACCTTTTATATTCTCTGAAATATCATGTGAGGTTAAGCAAGAGTGTAGGCATGAGACGGGTTAAGAAGGGAGCAAGGCAATGTTGACATGAATCAGTAAATGAGTAGAGAAGAGAAGGCAAAGTAGTGTAGAGGTTCGGATGGAAGCAAGGTGCCTTGTCCGTACAAGACTTGTGTAACAAGGCTGTCCGTACAATGTGTGAAACTCAAGCTACCTATCCGACCTAACCTACCTTACAAGACAAGGAAAGAAGCTTCTAGACTTGCTTGGAGTAAAGACTGAGGAAGAGGAGACCGTTAGAGTTGTGTCGGCAAAGAGCACACAAGTGGACCATTAAAATACATTATAAGTCACATGTGTGCTTTAGTCCTTCCTGCCGTTGGGACATGTCCCTTTCCCTGCCAGACCTTGAGCAATGCATCCTCTCCTTAGTTTATTAGTATTCTGATTTGTCTTGACCTTCCCTTTATGGTCTTTAAATATCATTGTACACAAACAAGAAATGTCAAGGAAAAATGTTCCTCTTATTCTTGTTGTCTCTCTTTCTCTCTCACGGAAATCTATCTCTCTCTCCCTAGGTTTAACCTAAACTCTCAACAAATCTTTCCTTAATTCTCTTAAACTTCCATGGTATCAGAGCATAAGCTCTTGGTATCTAAATTCTCTTAAACTTCCGCAAATCAAACTCTGTTTATTTTCTGGTTTAAATCATGTTCTTAATCATCTCACTTCACCATTCTCTCTCATCCGTTCTTGAGCTGTTCTTGAGCAGTTCTTGAATTTTTTATTTGGTTTTTTTTTTCTGGAACTCTTTGCTGTTACTAATGGAGTCAGACGCAAACTCAAACTCAACCACAAGAATGGTGGTTATCCCTGTTACTCTCAAGGGAGCAAACTACTTACATTGGGCTAGGCTTGCTAAAACAGCTCTTGGAGGCAGAGGTCTTTGGGAGATTGTTGAAGAAGGGAAGCCATCAAAGAAAACTGTCCTAGGAGAGGATGGTAGTGAAGTTATGGTAGTTGATGCTGGCGCCAAGAAGAAGGGTCAGGAGGACCAGTTGGTGTTGTCTATCCTTCAGCACAGCCTTGATCCATCACTCCAAGAGGGTTATTCCTACTGTGAAACCGCCAAGGAGTTATGGGACACACTCCAAAAGGTGTATGGAAACAAGTCCAACATCAGTAGAGTATTTGAAGTCAAGAGGGCTATTAACAATCTGAGTCAAGAGGATACTGATTTTGATAAACACTTTGGGAAGTTCAGATCCTTGTGGGCTGAACTTGAGATGCTTAGGCCAGCAACAACTGATCCGGATAAGCTCAATCAGAGGAGGGAGCAGGATAAGGTCTTTGCGCTACTACTCACTCTCCATCCTAGCTATGGAGACTTAATCAAGCACATCCTAAGGAATAAGGAGCTGCCTTCACTTGATGAAGTTTGCTCAGAGATTCAAAAGGAACAAGGTTCAGTGGGTCTCTTTGGAGGAGGGAAAAAGGACCTGGTTCTCGCCAACATTGCTGATGAAGCTGCAAACAAAAGCTCGTACAAACCAGACGACAAGAAGGTGTGGGTATGTGATCATTGCAAGAAGAAGGGTCATGGCAAGGATAAATGCTGGATACTTCATCCCCATCTCAAGCCACAGAAGTTCAAGACTGGTTACAATGAAGCCAAAGCACACTACTCTGGTAATGCTAGTGAAACCATGCGCCATACCCGTGAAACCAGTGAGGCAAAGGGAGGAGCTTCCAGCAGTGGCTCGGCCTTAAGGAACACTCATGATGAGACCATCAGGAGGTCTGATATTGAGGCTCTCATAAAACTCCTTAAAGACAACTCTGGTAACTCTTTTGGTAACTCTTTAAATGCTATTGCTTGTGGAACCTCTTTGAATGCTATAACCGGATTTAATATGCTAAAACCTCTAGTTATAGATTCAGGAGCTAGTCACCACATGATTAGTGATTTAAAATTAATTAAAAACATTGTCCCTGCCTTAGGAAATGTTAAAATTGCAAATGGTGAAAGAGTACCAATTGAAGGTGTAGGTGATCTTAGGCTGTTCAACAAGGATTCAAAAGCTTTTTTATATGCCTAGCTTTACCTCAAATCTGTTATCAGTTAAAAGAGCTACTAATGACTTGAATTTCAGTGTTACTTTCACTCCTAATGAGGTCTACTTTCAGGATATTGAAACAAGTAGGTTGCTGGGCAAAGGTGTTACCAAGGGAGACTTGTACTTACTTGAAGACACCAAGCTCACTGCCGAATTATCTCATGCTTTATATTCTAGTTCTGATTTCCCTAAAGATGTATTGTGGCATGCTAGATTAGGACATCCTCATTCTAGAGCCTTAAACATCATGTTGCCTAGTATTTCTTTAAAAGTGATTGTGAGGCTTGTATTTTAGGTAAACATTACAAAACTGTTTTCTCTAAATCAAGTACGATTTATGAAAATTGCTTTGATCTCATTCATTCTGATGTGTGGACAGCTCCATGTTTATCTAGATAACATCATAAATATTTTGTGACTTTCATAGATGAAAAATCAAAATATACATGGATCACACTGATGCAATCAAAGGATAGGGTGTTAGATGCATTCATAAATTTTCAAAGCTATATCTCTAACCTTTACAATGCCAAGATAAAAATTTTGAGATCAGATAATGGAGGAGAGTACACCAGCAATGCATTTAAACAACACTTGGCCAAACATGGGATGATCCATCAAACCAGCTGCCCATACACTCCACAACAAAATGGTGTGGCTGAGAGAAAGAATAGACACCTCATGGAGGTAGCCAGTAGCATGATGTTTCATACCAGTATGCCCAATAGATATTGGGGAGATGCAGTTCTTACAGCCTGCTACTTGATCAATAGAATTCCTACTAGGATCCTTCAAGATCAATCTCCTTATCAGGTACTTAATAAAACTACACCATCCATAGATCATACTCGTGTGTTTGGGTGTCTTTGTTTTGTTTTGGTACCAGGAGAACTAAGAGACAAGCTGGCGCATAGAAGCACAAGGGCAGTCTTTATTGGCTACTCTCCTCACCAAAATGGATACAAATGCTATGTACCAGAGACCAGGAGAGTCTTAATATCAAGGGATGTGAAGTTTGTCGAGTCATGGGGCTACTATGAGGGAAAAAGTTGGGATTAGCTCAAGGTATTGTTTTTATGTTAATCTGAGTTTAGTAAGACAAAAGAAGATATTAAGAGACTAAGAACAAGTTTAGGTTGAGATTTAAGAGAGATCGAGTGAGTTTTAAGACTAGATTCAATAGTAACCAAGAGACTAAGAGAGACTCAAAACTTGCTTAGCTTTATTAATAATCAGAGGTTACATTTATATAGGAGAGATTACAAGGGTTTTCAGGCTGAGAGAGAGTTGAATATCCGTGTGAAGTCATGGGAAGGAGTAGGCGCCTAATTCAAATGAGAGGAGGAGGAAGCTCACACGCGTGTGGCATAAGGCATCTTGGACTAGATGCCTTTGCCTTTCCAGCTGTAACTGAGCCTTCCTCTTATCTTTAAATGGTCATATCCTCCCTTGTGTACTAGTCATTCCGTGTACACTAGTCACTTCTTCCCTTCTAAGTAGAGTCTCCTTCCTTCTTTACTTGCCAAGCACACTTAAACATATTTACCATATTAACTCTAATTTTTACCATGGTAAATATTTGTTGTACGGACACAACTACTTTCTAAACTTCTTTTCTCCTCTTTTGTGTAAACCTCATCTCTTTTATTTCAACACTCCCCCTCAAGCTAGACTATGTGAAAAAAGTCTAGCTTGGAAGTGCAATGAGGTCTTCCTCATTAAAAACCTTACCAAAGAAAACCCTTGAGTCCTTAGGGATAAAACCTTGATAAGGAAAAGAGTAAAGACCCCATTGCAAGGGGATTAGCTGGGCACAGACAGATCTATGAGTCCCAACCTGATATGAATGGACTCCATAGTCTTTTGGCTTTCTGCTTTAGTAAACACATCCGCTAACTGATCCTCACTTCTTGTGAAACAAGGCAAGATCACTCCAAGCACCATCATCTGCCTCACCTTGTGGCAATCAACTTCAATGTGCTTGGTCCTCTCATGAAAGACTGAGTTGCTGGCTATATGGATTGCTGCTTGGTTGTCACAATGCATTGTCATTGGAGTAGCTTGGTCAATCTCTAATTGCTTCAGTATGCCCTTGATCCACACCAGCTCGTTTGTAAGCTTCAACATGGCCCTATACTCAGCTTCTGCACTTGAACAAGACACCACCTTCTGCTTCTTACTCTTCCATGTAACCAAGTTGCCTCCAATGAATGTACAATAGCCTGTGGTTGACCTTCTATCAGCTCTATCACCAGCCCAATCCGCATCACAGTATCNATGCTGGCTTACCTGATTCACAGCAAAACATATGTCAGGACGAGTAATGGTTAAGTAGATGAGCTTACCAACTAGCTTCCTATAGAGCTTTGGATCATTGAATGGTTTGCTATCTTCAATCTCCCCCTCACGTGGGACCTTATACCCATCCTCCATAGGCATCCTAGCTGTCTTGCCATCAAGCATACCTGCATCTTTCGAAAGATCAAGTGTATATTTCCTTTGAGACATGAATAAGCCTTCCTTGGATCTACATATCTCAATTCCAAGGAAGTATTTCATCTCTCCCAAATCTTTAATATCAAATACAGATTTAAGAAAGTCTTTATTAGCTTGTATACCTTCCTTGTCACTCCCAGTTATGGTGATATCATCAACATAAACCAAGAGGACAACAATACCTGATGGAGTGGTGAGAGTGAAGAGGGTGTGATCAAGTTCAGATTTCCTAAAGCCTCTCCCATTCAAGGTGGTACTTAGGTTGTTGTACCAAGCTCTTGGTGACTGTTTAAGACCATAGATAGCCTTCTTCAACCTCGACACATTCCCTGGTTTCACCAAATGATCTAGGCCCGGAGGAGGATGCATGTATACTTCATCTTCAAGCTCCCCTTGAAGAAAGGCATTCTTCACATCAATTTGCCATAAACCCCATTGGAGATTCACAGCCAAGGACAACACAATTCCAATGGTATGGAGCTTAGCAACAGGAGCAAATGAATCAATGTAGTCTTCACCATAAGTTTGAGTAAACCCCCTTGCAACAAGTCTGGCCTTCTTTCTCTCTATCTTCCCATTCGGCAAGAACTTGATGGTAAAGATCCACTGGCTAGTTACAGCTTTCTTACCCTTTGGGAGGTTACTTTCATACCAAGTATCATTTCTTATCATAGCTCTAGATTCATTTGCCACAGCTTCTCTCCATTCTTTTTCTTAAATAGCCTCCTCATAACTTCTTGGCACTTGGTTCTCATCCAAGCTCTCAACAAACATACAATGCTCATCCGGAAACTTAGCAAAGGAGCAAACAGCTTGAGAGGGATGTTTAACAGCTTGTGCATTGTAATACACTCTTGTTTTAACCCAATCAAAGGCTGGGCGCCTTATCCTTGTACTTCTCCTTAGTGGTTGTTGAGCCACTTCCTCATTCTGCTCCTCTTCTACTCCTCGATCCTCCACATCTTCATTCTCCTCATGAGATGCATCTTGATCTGGAGACCCGGAACCAGTCTCTCCTTGTTCTTCTCTTCCATTTGTATCTTCATTTTGCTCACTCACAACTTCAGTCTCATCTGAACCAGCTTGATCAGTGCTTTGCCTTGCTTCATTTTCTCCCCCCTCACTATCAAGATGGGAACTATGTTGATCAGTAGACGGTTGAGTTGGGTGCTTTGGATCCTGGGTAGTCTTGATCCCTAGCCTCTCCAAAATGATTCTCAAGGTGCCTGCTTTATCTGATGTAAGATCCTTCAACTCATCTTGGTTCTTTTCTTCATAGAACCCTCTATCTTCAAGGAACTTCACATCACGAGATACCAACACCCTTCTTACCACTGGATCATAACACTTGTACCCTTTTTGACTAGAAGAGTATCCAATGAACATGGCTTTAGTACTCTTTGCTTCAAGCTTATTCCTCAGCTCTCCCGGAATCAGAACATAGCAAAGACATCCAAAGACTCTCATGTGATCTAGGGATGGCTTGTACTTGTTGAGTACCTCAAAAGGAGACTGACCGTCTAGAACATAGGTAGGGGTACGGTTGATCAAGTAGCAGGAGGTAGAAACAGCATCACTACAAAATCTCTTAGGAACATTAGCTTGAAACATCATAGACCTTGCTACTTCCATAAGGTGTCTATTCTTTCTCTCTGAGACTCCATTCTGCTGAGGAGTATAGGGGCAGCTAGTTTGATGTAAAATCCCATGTTGAGCAAGGTGGTCTTTGAATGCACGGCTTGTGTACTCTCCTCCATTATCTGTTCTAAAAATTTTAATCTTGGCATGATAATGGTTAGTCACATAAGCTTGAAAATTCCTAAATGCATCAATGACCCTATCTTTTGAAGGTATAAGTGTTAACCAGGTGTATTTAGATTTTTCATCAATGAAGGTTACAAAATACTTATGGTTCTCTCTAGAAACACTAGGAGCNATGACCCTATCTTTTGAAGGTATAAGTGTTAACCAGGTGTATTTAGATTTTTCATCAATGAAGGTTACAAAATACTTATGGTTCTCTCTAGAAACACTAGGAGCAGTCCAAACATCAGAGTGAATTAAATCAAAACAACTTTCATAGATGGTTTCAGATTTCTTAAAAACAGTTTTACAATGCTTGCCTAAAATGCAAGGTTCACAATCTTTGTTTTCAAATACAACACCTGGTAACATTATTTTTAAAGCTCTAACATGTGGATGTCCTAGTCTAGCATGCCACAGAGCACATTTATTCAAAAGAGAAGCAGTACTAAAGCAACTATAAGCAGGAATGGAAGCTAAGTCTTGTAGAACATAAAGCTCTCCTTTGGTAACTCCTTTCCCAATCATCTTGTTACTTTCAATATCCTGAAACCTCACATCATTTGGGGTAAATATAACATTGCAATTTAAATCTTTAGTACACCTTTTTACTGATAAAAGATTAGAGGCAAATTCAGGGATATACAAAGCTCTAGATTCTTTGTTAAACAAGTTGAGTTTGCCTACTCCTCTTATATCAATTTTATCTCCATTAGCAATCATTACTTTACCCTTAGCCGGTTCAATGTCACTTATCAATCTACTATCACTTATCATATGATGAGTAGCACCAGAATCAATTATCAATGGTTTAGACATGGTTTCAGCATTATAAGCATTTTTAAGTTCAGTCTTACTCATACTAGCCATCCTAACCATTTCTAAAGGTTCTTTAAATTCACTAGTGATCAAAGTAGCACCAAGAGAGTAAGGAGTGATGTTACCATTGTCCTTGAGCATCTTGTTAAGATCCTCAATATCTGATCGCCTGATGTAGTCATTCCCATTGCTGCGGCTAATTGTGGAAGCATTCCCACCAGTATAAGCAACAAGGGACTTGCTATCAACAGCTTCACGGTTCTCACCCTCACTCCCTTTGCTAGTACCAGCACCATTTGTTCCCTCAGTCATGTGAGCTTTCCCTTCCTTCTCCTTCCAGAACTTAGCCGGCTTGAGATGTGGATGAAGGATCCAGCACTGACTCCTTTTGTGGCCACGCTTCTTACAATGGTCACATGTTCCATTGAACCTCCTATCCTCAGACCTTCCATAGGCTCCCTTGTTGGCTTGATGAGCTTCACTTTGCGGTTCCTGGACAACATGATTCGCCAAAGACAGATCACTCTTCCCTCCAAACAACCCAATAGAACCCTGCTCCTTTTGGATTTGAGCTCAAACATCCTCTAAGAATGGAAGCTTCTCTGCCCTTAGTATGTGTTTTATCAATCCGTTGTAAGCTGAGTTGAGAGTAAGGAGAAGTCCAAAGACTTTATCCTGCTCACACCTCTCAATCTCCTCATCCTCATTAGTAGTACTTGGTCGGAGCATCTCCAACTCAGACCATAAAGCCCGGAACCTCCCTAGATGCTTGGTAAACTCCATGTCTTCTTGGACCAACCCATTGATTGCTTTCTTCACTTCAAAGACCCGGCTGAGGTTTGACACATTCCCATACACCTTCTTCAGAGTATCCCAAAGATCCTTTGCCCTTGTGCAGTAGCTGTAAACCTCTAGAATAGATTGATCTAGAGATCCTTGCAACATGGATAGAACAAGCAAGTCATCTTGCTCCCACTTCTCTTCATCACATGACACCACCTCAGTGTATCCTTCTTGAGTAATGAGTTTGGGAGCTTCATCTGAAGTGATATGGGTCAACAATCCATTACTTCCCACGGCTGTCTTCACCAACCTTGACCAAAGTAAGTAGTTTCCCCTTTAAGGGTAACCGGCACCTTCATCTTCATGTTACTCTCCATCTTCAAGCGCTTGACTTTAAAAGCTTCTTGAGTATGAGTAAGCAACCAAACGAACACCAAAATACTCGTACTAAGTCTTCACACCACAACTAAAACCACTCTCAAGACAATAGAAGCCTTGGAGTACACAAGAACACACTCCGGAAACAAGAGAAGGTAAGAGATTTTATGAAGAAAAGAACAAAGCTTTGAAAAGAATAAGAACACTAAACCCAGATTTGAGCTAACCTGGCTCTAATACCATATTGTTTTTATGTTAATCTGAGTTTAGTAAGACAAAAGAAGAGATTAAGAGACTAAGAACAAGTTTATGTTGAGATTTAAGAGAGATCGAGTGAGTTTTAAGACTAGATTCAATAGTAACCAAGAGACTAAGAGAGACTCAAAACTTGCTTAGCTTTATTAATAATCAGAGGTTACATTTATATAGGAGAGATTACAAGGGTTTTTAGGCTGAGAGAGAGTTGAATATCTGTGTGAAGTCAAGGGAAGGAGTAGGCGCCTAATTCAAATGAGAGGAGGAGGAAGCTCACACGCGTGTGGCATAAGGCATCTTGGACTATATGCCTTTGCCTTTCCAGCTGTAGCTGAGCCTTCCTCTTATCTTTAAACGGTCATATCCTCCCTTGTGTACTAGTCATTCTGTGTACACTAGTCACTCCTTCCCTTCTAAGTAGAGTCTCCTTCCTTCTTTACTTGCCAAGCACACTTCACCATATTTACCATGGTAACTCTAATTTTTACCATGGTAAATATTTGTTGTACGGACACAACTACTTTCTAAACTTCTTTTCTCCTCTTTTGTGTAAACCTCATCTCTTTTATTTCAACACAACTCAACACAAGGATCTTTCTAAATCAGCCTCAGATAGAGCAAACAACCTTAGGAGTGTAATGGAGAGCTTGGGGATGAGTCTGTCGTCTATCCCAAGAGGGGAACCAACACCTGATAGTACTGAAGCTGAGGGTGTTGAAATCTCTCAACCTTATCATGAGGGGGGCAGTGGAAATGGTGAGCAACCTGTGCAAGCTCAACTTGAAGAGTCCAATGCGCATGATCATGATGAGAGACAGTCTGAATCACACAATGCACCTCAGGAGGAGGCGCCAACCAGTGATGATACAGCAGTGGAACCTGAGCAGATAGTTACCTTGAGAAGGAGTACAAGAGTCAGGCAACCAGCTTCAAACTGGATCAACACAAGAGTTTACTTCAATGCTGAAGCAGTCGCATAGCCAGTAAGGGGTACATGCTCTCTAGCTCAATATCTAGAAGAGCATCAAGCATTTGTGAGTTCAGTGGACCAAGAGTGGATACCAAAGAACTATGCAGAGGCTATGGAGGATATTGAGTGGAGAAAATCAGTGGAGGATGAGTTTGGAGCTATGGAAAAGAACAACACTTGGTATGAGACTGAGCTTCCAAGAGGGAAGAAAGCTGTTACAAGCAGGCTCATCTACACCATCAAATATCTTGCAAATGGAAAACCAGAGAGAAAGAAGACCAGATTGGTGGCAAGAGGATACACACAAGTTTATGGTGAGGATTATCTAGACACCTAGCTTCATACCATTAGGATTCTGCTTTCTCTAGCTGTGAATCTTGAATGGGATTTATGGCAAAAGGATGTGAAGAATGCAATCTTACAAGGAGAGCTTGAAGATGAGGTATATATGAGACCACCTCCTGGTAGAGAAGATATGGTTAAGCCAGGGAACGTTCTTAGATTGAAGAAAGCAATCTATGGCTTGAAACAATCTCCAAGAGCTTGGTACCACAAGCTGAGTACTACACTCAATGGGAAAGGATTTGTGAAGTCTCAAGCTGATCACACTTTATTCACTCTGACCAGCAAGCAAGGAATAGTGGTAATCCTTGTCTATGTGGATGACATTATTATCACTGGAAGTGATAAAGAAGGGATCAACTCAACCAAGGCTTCACTCAAGGCTGCATTTGATATAAAAGATCTTGGAGAGCTGAAGTACTTCCTCGGCATTGAGATGTGTAGATCAAAAGAGGGGCTGTTCTTATCTTAGAGAAAATACACTCTGGACATCTTAAAGGAGGCAGGAACACTTGGAGGAAACAAAGCTAAGACACCATTGGAGGAGAACTACAAGGTGTTGCGTGAGGGGGAGTATGAGGATACTCCATTTGAGGATGTCAAGAAGTATAGAAGAATGGTGGGGAAGCTGATATACTTGACAATCACAAGACCAGATGTATGTTTTGCTGTTAATCAAGTGAGCCAGCATATGCAAACACCCAAGATTCATCCCTGGAACATGGTGGAGAGGATCTTAAGATACTTAAGGGAGGCTCCTGGTCAATGTGTATGGATGGCGTGTAACAACAACACTGAGGTGGATGGCTATTGTGATGCTGATTGGGCTGGAGATAGGGTTGATAGGAGATCAACTACGGGCTACTGCACCTTCATTGGAGGCAACTTGGTAACCTGGAAAAGCAAAAAGCAGAAGGTGGTGTCTTGTTCAAGTGCTGAGGCTGACTATAGAGCCATGAGGAAATTAACCAGTGAACTCATATGGATCAAAGGGTTGATGAGAGACTTGGGTATAGAGATCAATACACCCATGACTATGCACTGTGACAACCAAGCAGCCATACACATTGCCACCAATTCAGTGTTCCATGAGAGAAAAAAGCACATAGAGGTGGATTGCCACAAGGTGAGACAAGCAGTGGAGCAGCAAGTTATTCTCCCATGCTATACCAGAAGTGAAGACCAGTTGGCTGATATCTTCACCAAGGCAGCAAGCACTAAGGTTTGTGAGTCCATACTTCCGAGGTTAGAACTCATAGATATCTCATGTCACTGATCTCTCCTCCATGAAATGATCTACTCTTTTTCCTTGACTTGGCTTTTATCCCATTGGGTTTTGCCTAACTAAGGTTTTAATGAGGGATTGCTTCATGGCTTCCAAGCTTGACTTGTTCCATATGGTCAAGCTTGAGGGGGAGTGTTGACATGAATCAATAAATGAGTAGAGAAGAGAAGGCAAAGTAGTGTAGAGATTCGGATGGAAGCAAGGTGCCTTGTCCGTACAAGACTTGTGTAACAAGGCTGTCCGTACATTGTGTGAAACTCAAGCTACCTATCCGACCTAACCTACCTTACAAGACAAGGAAAGAAGCTTCTAGACTTGCTTGGAGTAAAGACTGAGGAAGAGGAGACCGTTGGAGTTGTGTCGGCAAAGAGCACACAAGTGGACCATTAAAATACATTATAAGTCACATGTGTGCTTTAGTCCTTCCTGCCGTTGGGACATGTCCCTTTCCCGGCCAGACCTTGAGCAATGCATCCTCTCCTTAGTTTATTAGTATTCTGATTTGTCTTGACCTTCCCTTTATGGTCTTTAAATATCATTGTACACAAACCAGAAATTTCAAGGAAAAATGTTCCTCTTATTCTTGTTGTCTCTCTTTCTCTCTCACGGAAATCTATCTCTCTCTCCCTAGGTTTAACCTAAACTCTCAACAAATCTTTCCTTAATTCTCTTAAACTTTCATGGTATCAGAGCATAAGCTCTTGGTATCTAAATTCTCTAAAACTTCCGCAAATCAAACTCTGTTTATTTTCTGGTTTAAATCATGTTCTTAATCATCTCACTTCACCATTCTCTCTCATCCGTTCTTGAGCTGTTCTTGAGCAGTTCTTGAATTTTTTATTTGGATTTTTTTTTCTAGAACTCTTTGCTGTTACTAATGGAGTCAGACACAAACTGAAACTCAACCACAAGAATGGTGGTTATCCCTGTTACTCTCAAGGGAGCAAACTACTTACATTGGGCTAGGCTTGCTAAAACAGCTCTTGGAGGTAGAGGTCTTTGGGAGATTGTTGAAGAAGGGAAGCCATCAAAGAAAACTGTCCTAGGAGAGGATGGTAGTGAAGTTATGGTAGTTGATGCTGGCGCCAAGAAGAAGGGTCAGGAGGACCAGGTTGTGTTGTCTATCCTTCAGCACAGCCTTGATCCATCACTACAAGAGCGTTATTCCTACTGTGAAACCGCCAAGGAGTATGGGACACACTCCAAAAGGTGTATGGAAACAAGTCCAACATCAGTAGAGTATTTGAAGTCAAGAGGGCTATTAACAATCTCAGTCAAGAGGATACTGATTTTGATAAACACTTTGGGAAGTTCAGATCCTTGTGGGCTGAACTAGAGACGCTTAGGCCAGCAACAACTGATCCGGATAAGCTCAGTCAGAGGAGAGAGCAGGATAAGGTCTTTGCGCTACTACTCACTCTCCATCCTAGCTATGGAGACTTAATCAAGCACATCCTAAGGAATAAGGAGCTGCCTTCACTTGATGAAGTTTGCTCAGAGATTCAAAAGGAACAAGGTTCAGTGGGTCTCTTTGGAGGAGGGAAAATGGATCTGGTTCTCGCCAACATTGCTGATGGAGCTGCAAACAAAAGCTTGTACAAACTAGACGACAAGAAGGTGTGGGTATGTGATCATTGCAAACATGTCCCTTTCCCTGCCAGACCTTGAGCAATGCATCCTCTCCTTAGTTTATTAGTATTCTGATTTGTCTTGACCTTTCCTTTATGGTCTTTAAATATCATTGTACACAAACCAGAAATGTCAAGGAAAAATGTTCCTCTTATTCTTGTTGTCTCTCTTTCTCTCTCACAGAAATCTATCTCTCTCTCCCTAGGTTTAACCTAACTCTCAACAAATCTTTCCTTAATTCTCTTAAACTTTCAGGCAAGTGGTTAAAGGAAGCTGTTCTTATTCAGCTTACATAAGTGACTCTAGGGAAGGTCAAACGAGTTCAAGAGAGCCAGAGATAGCAAGAGCGGATGGTCCTGCTACCAAGAAGGATTGGGATGAGTTTGTCAAGCATGTGTATGCTTTGGCTACGACCCGGAGACTAGGAGCTCCTGCCAAAGCATCCACATCTA
>CAKOAT010800709.1:213995-233653 GCA_932364175.1 Eruca vesicaria subsp. sativa | reverse complement strand
GACAGCCAGAATGAGCTCTACTACCTCCAAATGGCTAAGCTCCCTAAATCCTTTAATTCTATGTGTTTAAGTAGTACTACTGATAGTATTGATAGTATTACTTGGCATGCTAGATTGGGACATCCTCATACTCGTGCAATTGAATTGATTTTACCCACTTTATCTTTCAATCATTTGGAGTGTGAAGCATGCATCCTAGAGAAGCATTGTAGAACGGTTTTCCCAACATCAGAGACTATATATGAGAATTTCTTTGATCTTGTTCACTCTGATGTGTGGACCTCTCCATGTGTGTCTAGGGATAATCAGAAGTATTTTGTGACCAGAAATCTAAGTACACATGGATCACTTTGCTTCCATCTAAGGATCGAGTTCTAGATGCCTTTATAAACTTCCAAGCATATTACTAATCATTACAATGCTACTATGAAGGTACTAAGGTCTGATAATGGAGGGGAATACAGCAGTCTTGCCTTCAAGAATCACTTGGCCAAGCATGGGATAGTGCATCAGACTACTTGTCCCTTTACACCACAGCAGAATGGGGTAGCTGAGAGGAAGAATAGGCATTTGATTGAGGTGGCTAGGTCCATGATTTATCATGCTAATGTTCCTAGGCGTTTTTGGAGTGATGCAGTTCAGACAGCCTGCTATCTTATCAACCGGATTCCAACCAGAATTTTGAAGGATCTGTCTCCTTATGAAGTGCTGAACAAAACCAAGCCATACATAGATCATCTCAGAGTCTTTGGATGCCTATGCTATGCCTTGGTTCCTGGAGAGCAGAGAAACAAGCTGGATGCAAAGAGCACTTAGAACCAGAGAATATGGCAGCATATCTGAGGATCTTATTGGAGAAGCTTGGAGTAGTCATATCCCAAGATAAAGGGATAAGAAGGAGCACTCCTCCGGCTGGAAAAACAACCCCTCTTGATCATGAGGGGGGAGAAGAGTCTGAATCAGAAGTGCAGAAACAGCACCAAGAGGATTCAGGTCATCATGATCAAGAGGTTACACTTGGGACTGAGAATGTGGATCCGGATCAGTCTAGTGGAAATGAGCAGGAAGAGGAGGTAGATGAAACACCTCCAGAGGTCCAAGAAGAGGTTCAGCCTTTGCGAAGAAGCACAAGGGTGAGGAAGGATCCTTCCAACTTGGTAAACACGAGAGTGTACTACAATGCTCAGGCTGTGGAGCATCCCTCTCAAGCCGTGTGTTCCTTTGCAGTGTATCCTGAAGAGCACATGGTGTTCATGAGTAGCTTGGATGGAAATGAGATACCAAGATCCTATGAAGAAGTTGTGCAAGATAAAGAGTGGAGAGAATCAGTGGGTAATGAAAGGGATGCAATGATCAGAAATGAAACATGGTATGAGAGTGAGCTGTCTAAGGGAAAGAAAGCAGTGACTAGTAGATGGATCTTCACTATAAAGTACAATGCAGATGGGACTGTTGATAGAAAGAAGACCAGGTTGGTAGCAAGAGGGTATACTCAAACTTATGGAGAAGATTACATCGACACCTTTGCTCCTGTTGCCAAGTTGCATACAATCCGGATTGTTCTATCTATTGCAACCAACCTGGAGTGGGATCTTTGGCAGATGGATGTAAAGAATGCCTTCTTGCAAGGAGAGCTTGAGGATGAAGTGTAAATGCATCCACCTCCTGGTCTTGAGCATCTTGTGAAACCGGGGAATGTTCTGAGACTGAAGAAGGCTATATATGGGTTGAAACAGTCACCAAGAGCTTGGTACAGCAAGCTGAGTACCACTCTCAATGGAAGAGGTTTCAGGAAGTCTGAATTGGATCATACTCTCTTCACTCTGGTTACACCATCAGGGATCATTGTGATATTGGTATATGTGGATGATTTGATAATCACAGGAAGTGATAAGGCAGGTATTAAAGCCACTAAAGAGTTCCTCAAGTCTGTGTTTGATATCAAAGACTTGGGAGAGATGAAGTACTTTCTGGGTATTGAGATATGCAGATCTAAGGAGGGTTTATTCATGAACCAAAGGAAGTATACTAGGGATATGCTGAAAGAATCTGGCGTTCTTGGAGGAAAGATAGCTAAAACTCCTCTTGAAGAAGGGTATANGAAGTACTTTCTGGGTATTGAGATATGCAGATCTAAGGAGGGTTTATTCATGAACCAAAGGAAGTATACTAGGGATATGCTGAAAGAATCTGGCGTTCTTGGAGGAAAGATAGCTAAAACTCCTCTTGAAGAAGGGTATAAGGTTCTACTTGAGGGGGAGATTGAAGAGAACCAGTTGTTTGAGGATGCCAAGCTATATGGGAAGATGGTTGGCAAGTTACTCTACTTGACTATTACAAGACCAGATATATGTTTTGCTGTGAATCAAGTGAGCCAGCATATGCAAGCTCCAAAGGTTTATTACTTGAGGATGGTTGATAGGATACTGAGGTATTTGAGTGGCACGTCTGGACAAGGAGTGTGGATGGGATGTAATGGCAGTACAGAAGTAGTTGGCTATTGTGATGCTGATTGGGCAGGAGATAGAGTGGACATGAGATCAACTACTGGGTATTGTACCTTAATTGGGGGGAACCTGGTTACTTGGAAGAGCAAGAAACAGAAGGTTATCTTCTTGTTCAAGTGCTGAGGCTGAGTATAGAGCTATGTTGAAGCTGACAAATGAGTTGGTCTGGATCAAAGGCATCCTGAAGCATTTGGAGATTGAGCAAACTACTCCCATGACCATGCATTGTGACAATCAAGCAGCTATCCACATTACCTCCAATTTAGTGTTTCATGAGAGAACCAAGCACATTGAGGTGGATTTTCATAAGGTGAGGCAGATGATTATCTTAGGAGTGATTCTACCTTGTTATAAAAGAAGTGAAGATCAGCTTGCAGATGTGTTCACTAAGGCTGCGAGATTAAAGACAATGGAGTCCATCCTTTCCAGGCTTGGACTCATTGATTTGACACCAACCAACTGATCCCCTCGCCATGGGTACTCTTTTTCCTCATCATGGTTTTGTCCCAATGGGTTTTCTGTGGTAAGGTTTTAGTGAGGGAGGTCTCATGGCATTCCAAGCTTGACTTGTTTCACATGGTCAAGCTTGAGGGGGAGTGTTGAAATGTGTGAGTTATGGAGATGTATATTTGAGAAGTTAGAGGTCAAAAGGTGTAGAGTGTCGGAAATAAAGACACTAGGTGGAAAGGAGGCTTTGGGCTGTGACTAGTAAAGGATAAGGCTCTTCCTTCTCTACAGTGACAAGAGAGGATAAGGTTCTTCCTTTTCTACAGTAGACATGCTAGATACATTGTACCTAGACTACTCTCTCTCTTTATATTGTAATCTCCAGATCTGAATGCAATAACACACATAATTTTCTCTTCTCATATTCTCTCCACTCTCCCAATCTCGGATCCTTACAAACAAATGCATCTCATTCTCTCTTAATATTTTGGTTCACACTCAACAAACACTAAAGTGTTTACCTGATACATCATTCCATAAGTGCATCAGTACTTATCAAGCAATGGATCAATCTGAATTTTAAGTTTTAAAACAATGCACCATAGTTAAATCAAAACCATTGTTTCAAGCAACTTAGACAACTTCTAAATGATGCAAGACAATCAATGATGGATTTAAAACTAATAGCATTAGAGAGTATTCAGATTGATCTTAGTANTTTAAAACAATGCACCATAGTTAAATCAAAACCATTGTTTCAAGCAACTTAGACAACTTCTAAATGATGCAAGACAATCAATGATGGATTTAAAACTAATAGCATTAGAGAGTATTCAGATTGATCTTAGTATTATCTCACAATTCATTCAAAGCATTTTAGATATCATTTCAAGACTTAAAAGGAAATGATGAATGCAATAAACTGAATTGAGCTTAAATGGGAACTTCCCTTTTTCTTTGATAAGGAGTGGCTGAATTGGAAGGTCACTTGAATCCCTCACTTGTCCATTTGCAACCTCTTTATGGCAACACCAACTTAGATGGGAGGTTGTGTGGATCCTTCATTCTCATTCTCAACCGACCGGATTGGAATGAGTCTTCTTCTCACACACCAAGGTTGCTCTGAACAACCCCTTTGCATAGGCACGCCACTGCCTAAGACCCGGTTGAATGCTCCTTTTGTTGAAGTCCTTGCAATGGCAACACTCAGGATCATGGAACTACACTTCATGTCTCCCCCTCAAGCTTAGAGCTGTGCCTAGGAAGCACTAAGCTTGTGAGAACCGTGTGTATTCCATGTCCTTAGGACCATCAGTCTTAAAAGACTTTTGGTGATGGTCTTGCCCTTGTGAGTGTTGGCTCTCTTCCTTATACCAGGAACTAATGGTGTTTGAATCACCTTAAGAACGCTCTCACAAGACAACTTCTCACTGCATAATGACCCATGCTACACTTCCTGTAGACTATGGACTTGACATGTCCAATGGTGTCATCTATGCAAATGGCCTAGACCTTTATCTTCACACCTTGGTTGTTGGCGAGTCACTGAACCACTCTTTGTGAACCTAACACCACCACAACTCAATGCAAGATTAGATCTTCCCATTGGGACCAAACCAAGATCACATTTGGTTTGATCACCAATGCAACACACTAATACAATAACCTTGAAACAAGCAAATCAACAAGCACAAGATCAAGTATTTTAAACATTCTCTAGATGCAATGCATACTAGGCTGGATTTTTAAAATGCATCAATACATGACTGCACAATCTTAAACAACTATATGAATGCAACAGGTTCAATCCGAGTGAAGCTACTAGCTATATGATCATTTTAATGACATTGAAACAAAGATAATGCAATGCTACAATAAGACATGCTAATGTACATTAGTTTAATCAAAACCAGAGATTCAAGTAGCCTAGACAAAGTTCTAAATCCTACTTGACATCTTAGATGGATTAACAATGACATTAGCATCAAAACAACATGAACCGGATTGAACCAACATAACACAATGCTTATGTATATGCAAAACAGCCTTTTAAACATGATGCAAGTATCCGAGACCAATGCTCAATCATACAACACACTCATGCTAATTTAAGCTATGGCAATACATAAGACAATGTGAAACACACGGCCAGGAGATCCTCGGACACAAACACACAAAAATGTAAGCAAGCAAGGTGACAGCAAAACAACTTCAGTACCACTATGCAAGAGCCTAGACATTTACTAGATGCTACAATTCATTAATGGTACTTCAGTTATGGCAATCACAATGACACAAATGAAAAACAGAACATAACCACACCACACAACACAACCATTTCATAATGACACAAGCTTTAATTACGGGAAGAAGGTTTAGCTTACAACCAAGGAACCTGTGCTGGTTCCTTGAACCTCCAAGGCAATCCGCATCATGAATGGACAGATTTGAGCTGTTGGTTTGAGACCCAACATCTCCTCCTTTGCGTGGCCTTTCTCCTTGACCCCACCTTGCCAAAGACACCTCCTTTCTTCATGTTTGAGTCGCCACACCAGTAACAAGCTGAAAGCTTTCTTCTTGAAAGGTTTCTTCTTGGACAATGAATAGGAATGGCTTGGATGTTAAACTGAAGTGAAGAATGTTGGAAAAGCTAAGAATAGCTTAGAACATGAACTCACTCTTTAAGAATGGAAGAGACAATCAACTTGTGATTGAATCCTCTCGCAAAATAATCTACACAACCATCTGAATCTAGAGAGATTAAGTGGCTGTGAGATTTATACAATAACTCTAGAATTAAACTAAGAGCAGAATAAAACTCTAGTATGAATCTATCCTTGTGAAGTAACACAACACTGATGGTTTGTGTCCTTAAGCTACAAGGATTTAGAATCAGTAAGCTAGAGAAGAGAAGAAAATAAAGAAGAGTTTAGACTAATTTAGAGTGAATGGGTAAGCAATGATCTGCCCTTAGGCAGATCCAAAACGTGTAACCCTATCTCTCTACATTGTGAAGAACTTGAAGAACACTTAGTAAAGGGAGAGAGGTACACGATTTTGCTGAAGCTTATCAATTATTTCTTGTGTTTTTATTACAATGAGGCTGCCTCTTTATTTATAGAGGAGTGCCTTAGGTCTCAGCCACAGAAACAAGACAAGGATACATTAAACTATTACTATCCTAGGAAATGAATAAACAAAGCAAGAGGAAGAAGCCAAGGAGGAAAATGCCAAGGGAGTTTTCTGCAGCAAGGAAGAGATAGTGACAGCTCCCAACAGCTCTCTTTCTCTTAAGAGAACACGTGACTTTTATCTTATTTAAATCCCCACTTCTCTAGCCTCTCTCTCCAGCAGTCACATGTATTATTTGAATTTAAATCTGCCTCTGAAGTTAGCTGGACGAAATTGAACTTGCCTTGCCTTCCAAGACACTCTAGCTCAAGCTTGGTTGCTTGGAAGTCAAGACTGTACAGAAAAACTCCAACTTCAAGTATCTGATCTCTTCTCTTCTTCTTCAGTTTGGTGTGGAGATGCTTGGCCTTCACTTCCTTTGTTTGGCCTTCACATCTCCTTGTCTTGCTTCACTCTAATAAAGAAATGGTCACTTTGGTTTAATGAGCAAAGCTTGGTCCTAAACTATATGAGAAGCTTATGGAGTCACCAAGACTTGTGTGGAGCAATGTGGGTGCTCTAAAGGGTGTAGACTGAAGCTAAGAAGATGTGAGAGGAGTTTGGAGGCTAATGATCAAAGTGCTAATTTAGGGTGAGGCCGTACAGATTTGGTACGGACAGATGTACTTGGACCGTACGGATATGTACGGACCACCTCAACCAAAACACCCACAGTTGATCATTTAGACTCATTTGGGACTTGGGCAATTTTAGGGTGAAAGTGTACGGATTAGGGTTGATCAGTACACTCCTAGAAGTATTAACTTGTGTCCCAAGGTATTACCTTGTGACCTAAGGCACAAGGAACCAAATGAGAAGCAAGGAAAGCTAAGTTGGTCCGAGAAGGCATCTTAAGAGCATCTTGGAGATGCCATATGCTGAGGCCGTTTGTGGATAAGGTGGGAGCGTGTCTTAGCTGTCTTAGCTGTCTTTAGCTGTCCAAAAGGAGAAGCAACAAGGCTGGCCACGTCCACTCTTACTAGTCACACACACATGTGGTGATTCTGGTCCATACAATTCAAATAAAGGCTCCCTTCTTCCTTTGACTCCACATGCTTCTAATAGTGCTTGTATACCCTAATTTATCTTTACCATTTCTCTATTTAAGCTTTGTATTGGCGTGTGTATAAGCCTTAAGTGAGAGAGTGGGGTTTTCCCCTCCTCCTTCATAAATCTAAGTCTTGTTCTCTAATCTCTTAAGTCTCTTGGTTACTAATCTTAAGTCTCTGGTTACTAAATCTTGTTCTTAGTCTCTCAATCTGGTTACCAAACTCTCTAGTCTCAGATCTCACTCATCAATCTCTCTTCCACCTCATTGTAAGAAGCAAGGCCATAAGAAGAACCAGTGTTGGATTCTCCATCCTCACTTGAAGCCGGCTAAGTTCCAGAGGGATAAGGAGGCAAGAGCTCAAGTAGCATATGGAGATAAGGAGGATCAGATCAGTGTTGGGTCGAGTGTATCTGGTACAAGCAAAGGAGGTGGGAATGGTAGCTGTGAAGGGTCCTCCATGACTGTTCAAAGGATGGGAGAGGATGAAGTGATTAGGAGGTCAGACATTGATGCTCTAATCAAAATCTTCAAGGATAATGGTAACAAGTTTGGTAACATCTCTGGTTATTCCTATGTAGCTTCCTTGATTGATTTTAATAACATAGATCAGTCTAGGATTGCTTATAAACCAAATGGTATCTTAGAACAGCCTAGGATTGCTAGCAAGTCACCTATGAGTATTAGTCAATGCTATAATACTTGGTTCCCTTTAAAGCCTTTAGTGATTGATTCTGGTGCCACTCATCTTATGATCAGTGACACTAGTCTTATTAAAAACATAGAACCGGCTCATGGTCAAGTAAGAATTGCAAATGGTGATCTAACTCTTATTAAAGGTGTAGACAATCTAAAACTGTTTAATAAAGAAACTAAAGCTTTATATATGCCTGATTTTACTTCAAATCTATTATCTGTCAAGAAATGTACTAATGATTTGCATTGCAATGTGATCTTTAGTCCTAATGATGTGAAGTTTCAGGATATTGAAAGCAATAAGATGATTGGGAAAGGAGTAACCAAGGGCGAGTTATACATGCTTGAAGATCTTAATGTTGCTTTTGATGATTGTGCATTTACTTCTGCTTCTAGTATTAATAAGAGTGCTTTATGGCATGCTAGATTAGGTCATCCCCATATGAGGGCTTTAAGTTTGATGTTTCCAGGTTTTATGTTTAAAAATAATGAATCTGAAGCTTGCATTTTAGGCAAGCATTGTAAGACAGTTTTTCCAAACTCTAGTACTACTTATGAGAAGTGTTTTGACTTAGTGCATTCTGATGTTTGGACTGCTCCTTGCATATCTAGGGATAATCATAAGTACTTTGTCACATTCATAGATGAAAAATCTAATTACACCTGGATAACACTCATTCCATCTAAAGATAGGGTTCTTAATGCATTTAAAAATTTTCAAGCTTATGTAACTAACCATTTCAATGCTAAGCTTAAGATTTATAGGTAAGATAATGGTGGAGAGTACACAAGCAATGCATTCAAGACTCACCTAGCTCAGCATGGAATTCTTCATCAAACAAGCTGCCCGTATACTCCTCAACAGAACGGTGTTGCTGAGAGAAAGAATAGACACCTCATGGAGGTTGCAAGGTCGATGATGTTCCATTCCAATGTACCAAAGAGATTCTGGAGTGATGCTGTAGCCTCTACTTGCTATCTCATTAACCGAACACCAACCAAAGTACTTCAAGATCAGTCTCCATTTGAGGTATTGAACAAGTACAAACCTACATTGGATTATCTAAAGGTCTTTAGTTGTTTGTGTTTTGTATTGGTTCCGAGTGAAATGAGAAACAAGTTGGAGGCTAAGAGCACTAAGGCCATGTTCATTGGGTACTCCAGCACACAAAAGGGGTATAGGTGCTATGATCCAGTGAGTAGAAGAGTGCTTGTGTTTCGGGATTTCAAGTTTGTGGAGACTAGAGGGTACTATGAAGAGAAGAAATGGGATGATCTAGAGGAGTTGTCTAAGGAATCAGATAGAGCTGCAAACTTGAGGTTGATTCTTGAAAGCCTTGGCATTGGTATGACCAAGGATCCGAAGGTGAGAAGGGAGTCACCAAAACCACAAGAACCAGAAACTGATGAGTTACCTCACCTTGATCATGAGGGGGAGAAGAACAAGAATCAGAAGCTGGTATACCAGAGGCTGATGTAAGAAGAGAAGAAGAGGAGGATTTGAGAGGTCATGATCATGTTGATGATCAAGGAAATCATGAATCAGAGGTAAATGATGTTGAACAAGAAGAGGAGCAAGTGACCCAGCCATTGAGGAGAAGCACACAGATACGGAAGGACCCTTCTAATTGGGTAAACACTAGAGTATACTACAATGCTTAAGCTGTAGAGCACCCATCTCAAGCTGTGTGCTCCTTTGCTCATTATCCGGATGATCATCAGGTGTTTATGAGTACTCTTGATCAAAGCTTTGTACCAAGAAGCTATGAGCAGGCAATGGTGACAAAGAGTGGTTAGAATCTGTTGCAAGAGAGTCTGATGCTATGATCAAGAACAAAACCTGGTATGAGAGTGAGCTGCCTAAGGGAAAGAAGGCGGTTACCAGTAGATGGATCTTCACTATCAAGTACAAAGCTGATGGAACCATTGAAAGGAAGAAGACTAGATTGGTTGCAAGAGGTTTTACTCAAACATATGGTGAAGACTACATAGATACTTTTGCACCAGTGGCTAAACTTCACACAATTAGGATTGTGTTTTCTCTTGCTGTGAACCTTGAATGGGGCTTATGGCAAATGGATGTGAAGAATGCTTTTTTGCAAGGTGAACTTGAAGATGAAGTCTACATGTATCCTCCTCCTGGTGTAGAGCGTTTGGTGAAGAAAGGGAATGTGTTGAGATTAAGGAAAGCTATATATGGTCTCAAGCAATCTCCACGAGCCTGGTACAACAAGCTGAGTAATACCTTGAATGGGAAAGGCTTCAGGAAGTCTGAACTTGATCATACTCTCTTCACCCACTCTACTCCATCAGGTATTGTAGTCCTTCTTCTTTATGTTGATGATATCATCATAACAGGAAGTGACAAGGTTGGTATACAAAGACTAAAGAGTTCTTAAAGTCTGCATTTGAAATTAAAGATTTGGGAGAGATGAAATACTTCCTTGGTATTGAGATATGTAGGTCCAAGGAAGGTTTATTTCTGTCCCAAAGAAAGTATACACTTGATCTTTTGAATGATGCAGGTATGCTGAGGGGAAAGACAGCCAAGATTCCCTTAGAAGATGGATACAAAGTCCCACGTCAGGGGGAGATTGAAGACAACAAGCTATTCCATGATGCCAAGCTCTATAGGAAACTAGTTGGTAAGCTGATTTACTTAACTATTACTCGACCTGATATATGTTTTGCTGTGAATCAGGTGAGCCAACATATGCAAGTACCAAAGGAGCACCATTGGCACATGGTTGAGAGGCTGTTGATGTATCTGAATGGAACACACAACTTAGGCGTGTGGATGGGGTGCAACAAGAGTACTGAAGTAGTAGGATATTGTGATGTTGATTGGGCTGGTGATAAATCAGATAGAAGATCAACAACAGGCTATTGTACATTCATTGGAGGTAACTTGGTGACTTGGAAGAGCAAGAACCAGAAGGTTGTCTCATGTTCAAGTGCATAAGCTGAGTATAGAGCAATGTTGAAGCTGACAAATGAGCTTGTGTGGATCAAAGGCATTTTGAAGCATTTGGAGATAGAGAAGTCCACGCCTATGGTAATGCATTGTGATAACCAAGCAGCTATTCACATTGCCTCCAATTCAGTCTTCCATGAGAGAACCAAGCACATTGAAGTTGATTGTCACAAGGTGAGGCAAATGATGGTGCTTGGAGTGATATTGCCATGTTATACAAGAAGTGAAGATCAGTTAGCTGATGTCTTCACTAAGGCAGCAAGACAAAAGACCATGGAGTCCATACACATCAGGTTAGGACTCATGGATCTTACTATCCCCAGCTAATCCCCTCGCCATGGGGCCTTTACTCTTTTCCTCATTAGGGTTTTATCCCAAAAGGGTTTTCCTTAGTGAGGTTTAATGAGGAAGGTGCTCATGGCATTCCAAGCTTGACTTGTTCCACATGGTCAAGCTTGAGGGGGAGTGTTGAGTTGAGATGGATTATGAGGTTATTTCGGAAGGTATTACACTTAAGGGTTGAGAGTGAATCCGTGTAGATGAAGTAACTTGGGAAGGAAGCCAGAAGTTTGTATTAAGCAAAGAAGAGGAAAACCAAAGACTCTTAAGGAAAAAGAGTCTTTGGTATATGACCGTTGGAGTGTGCTCGTCTTTGTCTACAGTGACAAGGAGCAGATAAGGCTCGTCTTTGTCTACAGTGAGAAAGGCTGGAAAGAGAGAGCATCTGGTCATAGATGCTAAAGGCATCACGCGTGTGAACCCGCTCAGCCTAGTATTCAAACCATACGCTCCCTCCTCCTTTGAACTCACATGCTTGGTCAACCTCTTGTCTTATCCTTACACGGAAAACCCTTGTATGCTTCTCTATAAATATTGTAATCCTTCTTGAGAAATAAATTAGACACTTATGAGTATTCATCTCTTTCTCTAAAACTCTCTAATCTTTACTTAAGTCTCTCACATTTCAAAACTCTCTCTTTAATATATCTTAAGACTCTCCTAAACTCTTCCTTATCACTCAGATTCTACAAAATATCAGGAAGATGGTGAGAGAGATTAAGAGAGAATAAGAGAGTATGAGTGAGATTCGTGAGTAACCAGAGACTGAGAGACTTAGTGACAGAGAATAGAGAGTTTAGAGAGTTTTTGTAACAAAGATTATGAAGGAGAAGGAGGGGAAACCCCCTAACTCACTTGGTTTACAAAATCGGCTACAAGAAGCTTTTATAAGCATTACAACTTGTAAGAATAAACCTAAGATCTATGGCTGAGCTTTCTTGATTTTAAATTGACGACTTGGATGGGTCTTCATGAGTCTTATGCAAGCTGGAAAGGCTGGACAACTCGTGCATAAGGTGTATGGTCAAGATCAGATGCATTTTGAATGGATTGTGGAGATGCTGCCTTGCTTCAAACAGCTACAAGCTGTAAAGGTAAAGTGCCTTTACCTTTCCAGCACACATGGACAGCCTGTCACACGCCTAGGATAAGGTATATTCCTTTCCTTAGTCCATTGATACCAATCTGATGTCTTCTTCTTCTTCATAAAGCCCACACAAGCCTTTCCATAACTTGGGACTCAAGGTTTCACCATGGGAGTGTACGGATTAGGGTTTGGTCCGTACACTTTTCACCCTAAATTTGCACAAACCCAAATGAGTCTAAATGATCAATTGTGTGAGTTTTTGTTGAGGTGGTCCGTACGGATCCGTACGGTCCAAGTACATCTGTCTGTACCAAATCCGTACGGCCTCACTCTAACTTTGCACATTGATCATTCGCCTCCAAACTCTTCTCACATCTTCTTAGCATCAATATACACCCTTTAGAGCATTCACATTGCTCTACATTGCTCCACACAAGTCTTGTTGACTCCATAAGCTTCTCATGGAGTTTAGGGCCAAGCTTTGCTTATTAAAATAAAGTGATCATTTCTTCACTTCAGTTTAACAAGAAACACCCAATAAAACCCATAAAATGAAGTGTGAGTTTTAGAGATTAAGAATCAGATTTATGTGAGATTGATGAGTGAGAGAGAGAGTGATACGAGAGAACAAAAGAATAGAAGAAGGATGTTCTTATTTCCTTAGTTAATTTAAGTCTGCTTACAAGGTTTATTTAAAGACATATCAGGACATAGAAATAAGAATAAACTATGGTGGTCTTCACAAGGAGCTGAGCTGTGACAAGGACAGGTCCCAACGGCTCCAAGACTTAAGGCAACATGTGACTTCTATTGTTTTATATTCTGGCCGACATCAAGCACCTTGTCTTCTATTGCGAACGGTCACTAACTCTCCCAAACTCATTTCAGGCGAGTATACAAGTTCTCCTTGCTTCTTAAGTCTATTAAGAGTCTTCTTGGTACCGTGTGAGACAAGTCTATACAGACAGACTTGTGTCCCAAGACAAATCCAAACACTTCTCATTTAGGCCATCTGAGTTTATTCTTCTGCTTCTTATGCCTTTATGTAAAACCTTGCTTCATCTCAACACTCCCCCTCAAGCTTGACCATGTGGAACAAGTCAAGCTTGGAAGCTATGAAGCATTCCCTCATTAAAACCTTAACTAGATAAAACCCAGTGGGAGAAAACCCAAGTTAAGGAAAGAGTAGAACACTTCATAGAGGGGAGATCAGTGAGATGAGAGATCCATGAGTCCAAGGTTTGAATGAATGAACTCACAGACCTTTGTGCTTGCAGCCTTGGTGAAGATGTCAGCTAACTGCTCCTCACTTCTAGTATAGCATGGCAAGATATATTCTGCTCCACAGCTTGCCTAACCTTGTGGCAATCCACCTCAATGTGTTTGGTTCTTCCATGAAACACAGTTGGATGCTATGTGAATTGCGGCTTGATTATCACAGTGCATGGTGATTGGTGTTGTAGTCTCAATCCCCAAGTCTTTAAGAAGATTCCTGATCCAAATGAGCTCACTTGTGAACTTCCTCATAGCTCTGTATTCAGCATCAGCACTTGAACATGACAGAATCTTCTGCTTCTTACTCTTCCAAGTCACCAAGTTCCCACCAATGAATGTGCAATGACCGGTTGTAGACCTCCTATCTACTCCATCTCCAGCCCAATCCGCATCACAATACCCAACAATCTCAGTGCTTTTGTTGCAGCCTAGCCAAACTCCTTGTCCTGGTGCCTCTCTTAGGTATCTCAAGATTCTTTCCACCATGTTCCAATGATGTATCCTTGGTGTTTGCATATGCTGACTAACTTGATTCACAGCAAAACACACGTCCGGCCTTGTAATGGTAAGATAGATGAGTTTTCCCACCATTCTCCTATATCTTTTGACATCTTCATATGGCTTGTTCTCTATCTCCCCCTCACGTAAGACTTTGTACCCATCCTCA
Source organism: Eruca vesicaria subsp. sativa (assembly GCA_932364175.1). NCBI lineage: Eukaryota > Viridiplantae > Streptophyta > Magnoliopsida > Brassicales > Brassicaceae > Eruca > Eruca vesicaria. The sequence goes on along the minus strand of CAKOAT010800709.1, from coordinate 219,442 downwards.
AGTGGATTCTTGGCTGTTTTTCCTCCTAAATCACCTGCCTCACTTAACAAATCAAGTGTGTACTTCCTTTGAGACAGAAACAGCCCCTCTTTAGATCGGCATATCTCAATCCCAAGGAAGTACTTTAACTCACCTAAATCCTTGATATCAAATGATGATTTAAGAAAAGCTTTAGTTGAGATAATACCTTCTTTGTCACTTCATGTGATGATAATATCATCCACATATATGAGAATTACCACAATACCTTGTGAGCTGCTGAGAGTGAAGAGAGTATGGTCAGCTTCAGATTTAACAAACCCTCTTCCATTGAGTGTGGTGCTGAGCTTGTGGTACCAAGCCCTTGGTGATTGCTTTAGCCCATAGATTGCTTTCTTAAGTCTAAGAACATTTCCCGGTTTGACTAAGTGTTCTAAGCCCGGAGGTGGTTTCATGTAGACTTCATCTTCGAGTTCTCCTTGAAGAAAAGCATTCTTCACATCCATTTGCCATAAATCCCACTCCAAGTTGACTGCCAAGGATAGGATGATCCGTATGGTGTGAAGTTTGGCCACTGGTGCAAATGTATCAAGGTAATCTTCTCCATATGTCTGAGTGAATCCTCTTGCAACCAGTCTTGTTTTACACCTCTCCACAGTCCCATCGGCATTGTATTTGATGGTGAAGATCCACATGCTGGTTACTGCCTTCTTCACTCTTGGAAGTTCATCTTCATGCCAAGTGTCATTGTTGATCATGACATTGGTCTCATTTCCCACTGACTCTCTCCACACCTTATGCTCCATGGCTTCTGCATATGTCTTAGGTATGTATCCCTGATCCAGTGTGCCCAAAAACACAACATGTTCTTGTGGATACTGAGCTAGTGAACACATGGCTCTGGTGGATGAGCTACAGCTTGTGAGTTGAAGTAAACTCTGGTGTTAACCCAATTTGATGGAGGATGCCTAATTCTGGTGCTTCTTCTCAATGGCTGGACAGTTTCTTCAGTTTGAGTGGTCTCATGATCAGATTGATCACCACTTATCACTGCCTCTTCTTGTTGCTCTTCTTGATCAGGAGAGACTGAACTGATTTCTTGTGGTTCAGTTTGATTCCCCCCCCGCTCATGATCAAGATGAGGAACCTCAACATCTCCATGTTCGGATTCCTCTTGTGAGTTTTCATTTGATGAACTTGGCTGATCTTGTCTTGGCGCATTTTCAACACTCCTCTTTGGTATACTGATGCCAATACTTTCCATGACCTTTCTCAAGTTCTCAGCTCTATCGGAGGCTGATTGAGACAAGTCTCTTACTTCATCCCAACTCTTCTCACCATAGTAGCCTTTGTTAAACCTAAGTGATAAAAGAGATCACTTATGGTTATAAGCAAATATAGGGTGGAACTCCTTAAGAAGTCTTAACAAGAAAAAGGAGTGTCCAGATGCTTATAAGAAGCAATGTGAGTGCTCAAGAAGGGTTATATTGAAGCAAGGAAAGCATGAGGTGTGTCTAAGAGAGGAGATGGTCAAGTAGAAGTGTTTGGGCAAGGCCGTACGGATTTGGTACGGACGTGTACCGACCGTATGGATCCGTACGGACCATCTTGACCCAAAACTTCATTACTTGATCATATGAGCACATTTGGAGTTGGTGCAAAAATAGGGTGAAAAGTGTATGGATAGAACCCTAATCCATACACTCCCATGGTGTTACTTGGGTCCTAAGGCAAAAAGAAACCAAATGTGGCATAAGGAAGAAGAAGGTGGTCCGCAAGCATCTTGGAAAGGATCTTAAAGATGCTACTTGCTTTGGAACGTTTATGGATAAGGGGCTGCGTGGTCTTTAGCTTCTCTGGTCAAGATATGAGCTGTCTTGAGCTGTCCAAAAGAAGCCACAAGAACAAGCCACGCCTCTCTTTACTAGTCACACACACATGTGGTGATTCTGGTCCAAGCAATTCAAACTAAAGCTCTCCCTCTCCCTTTGACTACACATGCTTGCTATAGTGTTCTTGAAAACCCCTTGTATCTGATTATCTCCTTTATATAGTTATGTATTGTCGATTTAAAAAGATAAGCTGAGAGAGTCTCTCTTCTTCATATACTTTGTTCTTAAATCTCTAGTCTTGGTTACAATAATCTCCTTTAGTCTCTCACGCAAACACTTCCATCAGTCTCTCTTACCATCTCATTTCATTCTAAGTCTCATTCATCTTCATCTTTGTGTTCATCACTCAAGCATATACCTTGAGCTCTTATAACCTTTTATGGTATCGGAGCCAGGTTGCTCAGTTCCTGGTCAAGCTTCCGCAGCATACACAAGCTCCCAAGCTCACTCACTTCAGATCCAGACCTTTCATTCATAAAGCTTCCACCTTTGAAGACCAAGAAGACAGTTTTGTTCATCCGGATTCAACATGGAGTCCAAACGAACAATTGTCATTCCAGTCACTCTTCAAGGTCCTAACTACCTCCTCTGGTCTCGCCTGGTTAAGACAGCTCTAGGAGGAAAAGGGTTATGGAGCCATTGCATCTCTGATGATCCAAACTCTTCCAAAGTTGTTGCTACCCAAGAGAGTTAATCTAGTGATGAAACCGGTTCCAAACTCTCCTTAGAAGAGAAGTGGCAACAAGATAATCTCTTGGACTTGTCCATACTCCAAAGCTCCGTTGAAAAATCCATCCTTGAAGCCTATTCCTATTGTGAAAGTGCAAAGGAACTTTGGAGTACTCTCAACAAGGTTTATGGAAACCTCTCCAACCTGAGCCGGGTCTTTGAGATCAAGAGGTCCATCAACAATCTGTCTCAAGAAGAAGCTGAGTTCACAGCACATCTAGGCAAGTTCAGAGCCCTTTGGTCAGAGCTAGAGANAAGACAAGGTGTTTGGTCTGCTCTTAACCCTCAGTCCGAACTTCAATGACCTCATCAAGCATATCTTGAGGTCTGAGAAGCTTCCCACTCTTGAAGAGGTGTGTTCCCAAGTCCAAAAGGAGGAAGGATCACACGGATTGTTTGAGGCAAAGGAGACTCCACTCCTTGCTTCTCAAGCTGAAGCTAAGCATCATGCCAAAAGGCGGTTTACAAGAAGGAAGATAGGAGGGGTCTCAAGTGTGAGCATTGCAAAAGGGATGGTCACACCAAGGAGAGATGTTGGGTACTCAACCCAAGTCTCAAACCTTCCAAGTTCAAGTGAGCTGTGACCATGGAGGTTCAAGGAATCAGCTCAGATTCCTTGGTTTGTAAGCTAAACCTCCTAACCCTAATAAGAGCTTGTGTGTTTATGTTTATTGCATTGAGTGATGTGTATTTGTGTCCCAGGATCTCCTGGCCGTGTGATTCACATTGTCTTTGTATTGCCATAGCTTAAAATGATCATGAATGTGTTGTACGATTAAGCGTTTGGTCTTGGCTACTTGCTTCATGTTTATTAAAAGCTGTTTTGCATTTACTGAGCATTGTGATGTGTTGGTTCAATCCATTGTCATTGTGTTCGTATGTTTATGTCATGGTTAATCCATCAAAGATTTCAAGTAGGATTTAGAACTTTGTCTAGGCTACTTGAATCTCTGGTTTTGATTAAACTAGTGTACATGAGCATGTCTTTTTGTTGCATTGCATTATCTTTGTTTCAATGTCCTTAAAATGATCATATAGTTAGTAGTCTCACTCGGATTGAACCTAGTGCATTCATATAGTTGTTTTTAAGATTGTGCATTCATGTATTGATGCATTTAAAAATCCAGCCTAGTATGCATTGCATCTAGAGAATGTTTTAAATACTTGATCTTGTTCTTGTGATTGGCTTGTTTCAAGATTAATGTATTTGTTTTATGCATTGGTGATCAAACCAAATGAGATCTTGGTTTGGTCCCAATGGGAAGATCTAATCTTGCCTTGAGTTTTGATGGTTATAGGTTCACATGATAAAATCAGTGACACACCAAGAGCCACGGTGAAGATACAAAGGTCTAGGCCATTGTATGAATAACACCATAAGGACATGTCTAGTCCTAAAGACTACAGGAAGTGTAGCATGGGTTATTATACAATGAGAGGTTGTCTTGTGAGCTCTCTATGGTGATTCAAACACCCTTAGTTCCTTGTTAAGGAAGAGAGCAAGATCACAAGACCAAGAACATCACCAAAAGTCTTTTAAGACTGGTGGTCCTCTAGACATGGAATACACACGAGTTCTCACAAGCTTAGTGCTTCCTAGGCACAGCTCTAAACTTGAGGGGGAGACATGAAGTGTAGTTCCATGATCCTGAGTGTAGCCATTGCAAGGACTTCAACAAAAGGAGCATGCAACCGGGTCTTAGGCAGTGCCGTGCCTATGCAAAGGGATTGTTCAGAGCAACCTTGGTGTGTGAGAAGAAGACTCATTCCAATCCGGCCGGTTAAGAATGATAATGAAGGATCCACACAACCTCCCATCTAAGTTGGTGTTGCCATGAAGAGGTTGCAAATGGACAAGTGAGGGATTCAAGTGGCCTTCCAATCCAGCCACTCCTCATCAAAGAAAAAGGGAAGTTCCCATTTAAGCTCAATTCAGTTTATTGCATTCATCATTTCCCTTTAAGTCTTGAAATGATATCTAAAATGCTTTTAATGAATTGTGAGATAATACTAAGATCAATCTGAATACTCTCTAATGCTATTAGTTTTAAATCCATCATTGATTGACTTGCAACATTTAGAAGTTGTCTAAGTTGCTTGAAACAATAGTTTTGATTTAACTATGGTGCATTGTTTTAAAACTTGAAATTCAGATTGATCCATTGCTTGATAAGTACTGATGCACTTATGGAATGATGTATCAGGTACTATGATGACATTGTTAGTGCCTCAAGAATGATGATGATGAGCTGGTCGTGTCTTAGCCTTTCTAAGATGGTGTCAAAGCCAGTTGAGAGGGGGAGACCCAAATCGGCTCTACGGATTGAAGAAGAGGCAAATCCAAGTTCCAAAGTACAAAAAGCATTGCTGGTGGTTCAAGAGAAGAAGTCTGGTCGTTTCCTTGCCTTCTTAAGATGGCCTTGAAGTCAGTTGAGAGGGGGAGACCCAAACCAGTCCCAGAGAAGTCCAGCCTTGCCCCTTGTGCTCAAGGATAGCAAGTTATGGTGATTCATACTTGCTATACCTTATTAGGCCTTGATTCTGAGTTGCTTGTGTCCAACCACACTGGTTTTAGACACAAGAACTCAATGGCCAATCCCTAGGCCGTGAATACTCTACTCTTCTCCTTGCATGGTTTTATCCCTAAGGAGGGTTTTCTGTGTAAGGTTTTTAATGAGGGAGTTCCTTCACGGTTCCAAGCTTGACTTGGGATCTATAGAGTCAAGCTTGAGGGGGAGTGTTAAACCTAAGTGATAAAAGAGATCACTTATGGTTATGAGCAAATATAGGGTGGAACTCCTTAAGAAGTCTTAACAAGACCAAGGAGTGTCCAGATGCTTATAAGAA
>CAKOAT010800709.1:160153-211776 GCA_932364175.1 Eruca vesicaria subsp. sativa | reverse complement strand
TTTCTGTGTAAGGTTTTTAATGAGGGAGTTCCTTCACGGTTCCAAGCTTGACTTGGGATCTATAGAGTCAAGCTTGAGGGGGAGTGTTAAACCTAAGTGATAAAAGAGATCACTTATGGTTATGAGCAAATATAGGGTGGAACTCCTTAAGAAGTCTTAACAAGACCAAGGAGTGTCCAGATGCTTATAAGAAGCAATGTGAGTGCTCAAAAAGGGTTATATTGAAGCAAGGAAAGCATGAGGTGATATTTTAGAGAATAGAAAGAGTATTAAGAGATTTAGAGAGTTTAAGAGAGATTTGGAGAGATTTGGAGAGGTTTAGGTACCAAAGATTGAGAGAAACATGATGAACTAGAGAGAGAGTAGTGAGAGAATTGGTAAACTCGTGTATATTTCTTAATGAGAGATTACAACACATTTCAGCATAAGTAGACAGATTACAAGGGAGTTAAGCATGTGAAGTCAAAGGATAAGGAGCCTAAAATTCAAAAGGAACCAATGGGAGAGCTCACACGAGTTATGCTAATGGTATCTTGACTAGATACCATTTGCTTTTCTAGCTAGCTTACTTTACAGCTAGCACCAGGCTGAACCTTATCCTTCCCTCTCTTCTTCTCCAACGGATACATAAAGCTGACCCAAACCTTCCTTCTCGTTGAGAGACTCACACCAAAGGTAAACCATGTGATCATTTACCACAGTAACAACTTAGTTACCACAGTAACTAATTTGTTACTGTCATGGTAAATTCTCACCANAACCTTATCCTTCCCTCTCTTCTTCTCCAACGGATACATAAAGCTGACCCAAACCTTCCTTCTCGTTGAGAGACTCACACCAAAGGTAAACCATGTGATCATTTACCACAGTAACAACTTAGTTACCACAGTAACTAATTTGTTACTGTCATGGTAAATTCTCACCAACACTGATCCGAGATCATTCCTTCTTAGCTCATTCCTAAACATGCCATGTTCAATACTTACTACTCTCCTTGACTCATAAGTTACTCAGCCTCATAATATGATCATCTCTCTTTAAGAACTCATACAACCTTTATTAATCTTAACACTCCCCCTCAAGCTTGACCATGTGGAACAAGTCAAGCTTGGAAGGACCATGAGTTCTCCCTCATTAAAACCTCACCAAAGAAAACCCATTTGGGACAAAACCTTGATGAGTAAAAGAGTAGAGACCTCATGACCAAGAGAGTGTATAGATTAGCCCTTAGGCGAGAGATCAATGAGTCCTAACCTGATGTGTATGGACTCCATTGTCTTCTTCCTAGCCGCCTTGGTGAATACATCCGCCAACTGATCTTCACTCCTTGTGTAACATGGCAAGATAACCCCTAAAACTATCATCTGTCTAACCTTGTGACAGTCAACTTCAATATGCTTGGTTCTTTCATGGAACACTGAGTTTGTAGCAATGTGGATAGCAGCCTGATTGTCACAATGCATAGTCATTGGAGTAGGTTGCTCAATCTCCAAGTGCTTTAGTATCCCCTTGATCCATACCAACTCGTTGGTAAGCTTAAGCATAGCTCTATACTTAGCCTCAGCACTAGAACAAGACACAACCTTCTGCTTCTTACTCTTCCAAGTAACCATATTGCCTCAAATAAAGGTGCAATACCTGGTTGTAGACTTCCTATCTGCTCTATCTCCTGCCCAATCAGCATCACAATATCCCACAACTTCAATGCTCTTATTACAGCCCATCCATACACCAAGACCCTGAGTTCCATTCAGATACATGAGAACTCTTTCAACCATGCGCCAGTGATGTTCTTTTGGAGCTTGCATATGCTGGCTAATCTGATTCACAGCAAAGCAAATGTCTGGCTTGGTAATGGTCAAGTAGATTAGCTTCCCCATAGCTTCCTATACAGCTTTGGGTCATGAAACAGCTTGCTATCCTCTAGCTCCCCCTCACGTGGAACCTTGTACCCATCCTCCATAGGGATCTTGGCTGTTTTTCCTCCATACACACCAGCATCCTTTAGAAGATCCAATGCATACTTTCTTTGAGAAATGAACAGCCCTTCCTTGGATCTACATAGTTCAATCCCAAGAAAATACTTCATTTCTCCTAAGTCTTTTATATCAAAGACTGACTTCAGAAACTCCTTTGTAGTTCTGATTCCTTCCTTATCACTACCAGTGATGATAATATCATCCACATACACCAGCAACACAATGATACCAGCAGGAGTAACAAGTGTGAAGAGAGTCTGATCCAGCTCAGATTTCCTAAAGCCTTTCCCATTCAGTGTTGTGCTCAGTTTGTTGTACCATGCTCTTGGTGACTGCTTCAATCCATAAATAGCTTTCTTCAACCTAAGTACATTCCCTGATTTCACCATCTCTTCTAGACCCGGAGGTGGTAGCATGTAGACCTCATCTTCCAGCTCTCCTTGAAGGAAAGCATTCTTAACATCCATCTGCCACAAATACCACTCAAGGTTGGTTGCAATAGAGAAAACAATCCTAATGGTATGGAGTTTTGCCACTGGTGCAAAAGTGTCAATGTAATCTTCTCCATAGGTTTGGGTGAACCCTCTAGCAACCAGCCTTGTCTTGAGCCTATCAATCTTTCCATTAGGTAGATATTTGATGGTGAATATCCATTTGCATGACACTGCCTTCTTTCCCTTAGGAAGTGTCTTTCATACCATGTGTCATTCCTTACCATGGCATCAGCCTCAGCTTTAACTGAATCTCTCCATTCTTTACTCAAAACTGCTTCTTCATAGCTTCGTGGAACATAGCTCTCATCAAGACTTACCATGAAAACATGATGATCTTCAGGATATTCCGCAAAAGAACACACTGCTTGGGATGGATGCTCCACAGCTTGACAATTGTAGTACACCCTTGTGTTGACCCAATTGGAAGGATCCTTCCTTACACGTGTGCTTCTTCTTAAAGGAACCTGAACCACCATTTTTTCTTGTGACTGATCTTCTTGACCAGCTTCCGGATTCTCAACCTCTCCACTTTGGACAGGAGAATCAGATTCTTGATCTTCTTGACCCTCAGTACCAGCTTCACCTTGATCTTCTTGACCTTCAGTACCAGCTTCACCTTGATCTTCTTGACCTCTATTATCTGATTCACTTCCCCCCTCATGTTCAAAGTAGTGTGGTTCTTCAGCAGTAGCTTGAGGAGGTTGTTGATACCTACTCTGATCCTGGGACACTCCAATTTCAAGTCCCTCTAGTATTCTCAAACAAGCAGCCTTGTCTGATGGTTGAGACAGCCCTTCAAGCTCCTCCCAATTTTGTTCTTCATAGTAACCTTTCTCCTCCATGAACTTAACATCCCGAGACACCAGAACCCTCCTTGCAATAGGATCAAAGCATTTGTATCCTTTTTGAGAGGTAGAATACCCAACAAACATAGCCTTGGTACTCTTATCTTGTAGCTTGTTCCTTAGCTCGCCTGGAACCAGCACATAACACACACACCCAAAAATTCTCAAATGATCTAGGACTGGTCTGCTCTTGTTGAGGACTTCAAATGGACACTGATCATCCAGAACTCTTGTTGGTGTCCTGTTGATTAGGTAGCATGCAGCAATCACAGCATTACTCCAGTACCTCTTAGGAACATTCTTGTGAAACATCATGGACCGGGTTACTTCCATAAGGTGCCTCTTCTTCCTTTCAGCAACTCCATTCTGTTGAGGTGTATAAGGGCAGCTTGTCTGGTGTAGGATCCCATGAAGAGCAAGATGATCCTTGAATGCATGGCTAGTGTACTCCCCACCATTATCAGACCTGAAAATCTTAATCTTGGCATGATAATGGTTAGTCACATAAGCTTGAAATTTTTTAAATGCATCAAGAACTCTATCCTNCTCCATTCTGTTGAGGTGTATAAGGGCAGCTTGTCTGGTGTAGGATCCCATGAAGAGCAAGATGATCCTTGAATGCATGGCTAGTGTACTCCCCACCATTATCAGACCTGAAAATCTTAATCTTGGCATGATAATGGTTAGTCACATAAGCTTGAAATTTTTTAAATGCATCAAGAACTCTATCCTTAGTTTTAATTAAGGTTAACCAGGTGTATTTGGATTTTTCATCTATGAATGTGACATAGTACTTATAATCATCCCTAGATTAACATGGAGCAGTCCAAACATCAGAATGAATCAAATCCAAACACTTATCATAGATAGTAGAAGATCTTTGAAACACAGTCTTACAATGTTTACCCAAAATACAAGCTTCACAATCCTTATTTTTAAACATGACACCTGGTAACATAATGCCTAATAAGGCCCTAACATGTGGATGTCCTAGCCTAGCATGCCACAAAGCATCCTTACTCAAAGATGAAACAAAACTAAAAGAAAAACAGGAACTAATATTTGGATCAAGGTCTTCAAGCACATAAAGGTCTCCTTTTGTGGCTCCTTGTCCAATGACTTTACTTCTCTTAATATCCTGAAACTTGACATCATTAGGACTAAAAATAACATTGCATTGAAGATTAGTAGTGCCAAATGCCAATGCCCCTAATAAAGAAAGCTTTATAATCTTTATCAAACAATCTTAGTTTGCCAATGCCCCTAATAGGAACTCTATCTCCATTAGCAATCATCACATTTCCCTGAGCTGGTTCAATATCTCCAATCAAACTATTATCACTAATCATATGATGAGATGCACCAGAATCAATAATCAAAGGTTTATACAATGTTTTAGCCACATTAGTCCTAGGTTTATCATGTCTACTTTTCAGGTTCTCTAATATGTCTAATAATTTATCAGCAATACTAGGTTCATTAGCAGCATTGTATGAAGTCTCAATAATGTCTAGCAACCTATCATTTGTACTAGGCATTATATGAGCAGCATATGAGTATCCAAGAGGGTTTCCAAGTTTGTTACCAGACTCCTTAAGAGCCTTGATGAATGATTCAATGTCAGCTCTGGTGTACACTTCCTGCTCCATACCCCTTCCATTCAGCTGATGAGAGGCCAATGCTCTTCCTTCACTTTCACCCGCCTTAACACCTGAGCTAGTTCCAGATGAACCAGCACCATTTGCCTCAGCAGAAAGGTGAGCTTTAGCCTCTCTATCCTTGTTGAACTTTGCTGGCCTAAGATGCGGGTGTAGGATCCAGCACTGACTCTTCCTATGCCCGGTCTTCTTGCAATGCTCACAGCTTCCTTCATACTTCTCATACTTTCTTCCTTCAAATCTGTATGCAGCCTTGTTAGCTTGCATCTCCTCAGCTTGATGAGCCATAGTAAGCTCACCTTTTCCACCAAACAACCCAAGAGATCCCTCCTCCTTCTGAAGTTGTGCACACACCTCCTCCATAGATGGTAGTTTAGGCGACCTCAAGATGTGTTTGATGACATCCTTGTAGCAAGGATCCAATGTCATGAGTAACCCAAACACTTGATCTTGCTCCTTCCTTTCCCTTAGAGCTTCTTGATCAGTGGTGTTAGGCCTCAGACTTTCAAGTTCGGACCACAAAGATCCAAACTTTCCCATGTGTTTGGTAAGCTCTCCTCCATCTTGCTTCATTGAGCTCAAGGATCTCTTTAACTCAAACACACGGCTGATGTTGGTANTAGGCCTCAGACTTTCAAGTTCGGACCACAAAGATCCAAACTTTCCCATGTGTTTGGTAAGCTCTCCTCCATCTTGCTTCATTGAGCTCAAGGATCTCTTTAACTCAAACACACGGCTGATGTTGGTAACATTTCCAAATGTCTTTTGGAGAGTTTCCCAAAGGTGTTTAGGAGTCTCACAGTAGCTGTAAGCTTCAAGAAAAGGCACCTCAAGAGATCCTTGTAGCACGGAAAGCACCATCAAGTCTTATTGGACCCATCTTGTTGCTTCAGTTGTTGCGAGTACCTTCCCTTCTTCACCCTCTTCAGCTTCTTTGGCCACTGGCTCTGGACCATCATCAGTGATGTGACTCCATAGACCTAGCCTTCCAATGGCAGTCTTAACTAACCTTGACCACAACAGGTAGTTAGATCCACCCTTCAAAGCAACCGAAACAGTAACCAGCTTGCTAAAGTTGTTGATACTTCCCTCCATCTTCTTTGGAATGTATGAATTTGAGATAACACCAAAGCTTCAATCTTGTTTATGTGCTGAAGAACACACACAACACTCACTCGCAAGACCACACAGCCTCACAGCCAAGTATCAAGTCTTCAACTTTTATCTCACAAGAACTCCGGACCTCAAGAACACTCAAGAACACTAGATGAAGAACAAAAGAAAAGAAACGAGATCTCTTAATACCAAAGCCAACCTGGCTCTGATACCATGATATTTTAGTGAATAGAAAGAATATTAAGAGATTTAGAGAGTTTAAGAGAGATTTGGAGAGATTTGGAGAGGTTAAGGTACCAAAGATTGAGAGAAACATGATGAACTAGAGAGAGAGTAGTGAGAGAATTTGTAAACTCGTGTATATTTCTCAATGAGAGATTACAACACATTTCAGCATAAGTAGACAGATTACAAGGGAGTTAAGCATGTGTAGTCAAAGGATAAGGAGCCTAAAATTCAAAAGGAACCAATGGGAGAGCTCACACGAGTTATGCTAATGGTATCTTGACTAGATACCATTTGCTTTTCCAGCTAGCTTACTTTACAGCTAGCACCAGGCTGAACCTTATCCTTCCCTCTCTTCTTCTCCAACGGATACATAAAGCTGACCCAAACCTTCCTTCTCGTTGAGAGACTCACACCAAAGGTAAACCATGTGATCATTTACCACAGTAACAACTTAGTTACCACAGTAACTAATTTGTTACTTTCATGGTAAATTCTCACCAACACTGATCCGAGATCATTCCTTCTTAGCTCACTCCTAAACATGCCATGCTCAATACTTACTACTCTCCTTGTCTCATAAGTTACTCAGCCTCATAATATGATCACCTCTCTTTAAGAACTCATACAACCTTTATTAATCTTAACATGAGGTGTGTCTAAGAGAGGAGTTGGTCAAGTAGAAGTGTTTGGGCAAGGCCGTACGGATTTGGTACGGACGTGTACGGACCGTACGGATCCGTACAGACCATCTCGACCCAAAACTTCATTACTTGATCATATGAGCACATTTGGAGTTGGTGCAAAAATAGGGTGAAAAGTGTACGGATAGAACCCTAATCCGTACACTCCCATGGTGTTACTTGGGTCCTAAGGCACAAAGAAATCAAATGTGGTATAAGGAAGAAGAAGGTGGTCCACAAGCATCTTGGAAAGGATCTTAAAGATGCTACTTGCTTTGGAACGTTTATGGATAAGGGGCTGCGTGGTCTTTACTTCTCTGGTAAAGATATGAGCTGTCTTGAGCTGTCCAAAAGAAGCCACAAGAACAAGCCACGCCTCTCTTTACTAGTCACACACACATGTGGTGATTCTGGTCCAAGCAATTCAAACTAAAGCTCTCCCTCTCCCTTTGACTACACATGCTTGCTATAGTGTTCTTGAAAACCCCTTGTATCTGATTATCTCCTTTATATAGTCATGTATTGTCGATTTAATAAGATAAGCTGAGAGAGTCTCTCTTCTTCATATACTTTGTTCTTAAATCTCTAGTCTTGGTTACTATAATCTCCTTTCGTCTCTCACGCAAACACTTCCATCAGTCTCTCTCACCATCTCATTTCATTCTAAGTCTCATTCATCTTCATCTTTGTGTTCATCACTCAAGCATATACCTTGAGCTCTGATAACCTTTTAGCCTTTAGACTCAACAAACCTCACATCTCTAGAGATAAGAACCCTCTTGGTTTCTGGTGAATAACACTTGTATCCCTTTTGGTGAGGAGAATAGCCAATAAACATGGCACGGGTGCTCTTTGGTTCTAATTTATTCCTTTGCTCTCCTGGAATCAAAACAAAACACAAGCACCCAAATACCCGAAGGTGATCTATAGATGGTTGATGTTTATTCAGTACCTCATGTGGTGACTGATCATGGAGGACTTTGGTAGGGATCTTGTTGATCAAATAGCAAGCTGTCATCACAGCATCTCCCCAAAACCTCTTTGGTACATTCATGTGGAACATCATGCTTCTGGCCACTTCCATAAGATGTCTATTATTTCTCTAAGCCACGCCATTTTGTTGTGGAATATGGACAGCTTGTTTGATGGATCACTCCATGTTTGGCTAGGTGTTGTTTAAATGCATTTCTGGTGTATTCTCCTCCATTATCTGATCTCAAAATTTTATCTTTGCATTGTAATGGTTAGATATATAATTTTGAAAATTTATGAATGCATCTAACACCCTATCCTTTGATTGCAGCAATGTGATCCATGTATACTTTGATTTCTCATCTATAAATGTCACAAAATATTTATGATGTTTCTAGATGCACAAGGGGCTGTCCACACATCAGAGTGAATTAAATCAAAGACATTTTCATAAATTGTACTAGATTTAGGAAACACAGTTTTACAATGCTTTCCTAAGACACAAGCTTCACAATCTTTTTGAAATGAAATACTAGGCAACATGATGTTCAAAGCACGAGAGAGAGGATGTCCTAATCTAGCATGCCACATTACATCTTTAGGTAAATTAAAGCATTAACTTAAAGCATGAGATAAATCGGCTGCAAGCTTAGTGTCTTCAAGCAAGTACAAGTCTCCCTTGGTCACACCTTTGCCAAGCAACTTACTAGTTTCAATATCCTGAAAGTAGACATCATTAGGAGTGAAGGTAACATTGCAATTTAAATCAGTAGCTACTCTCTTAACTGATAACAAATTGGATGTGAAATTTGGCAAGTAAAAAGCTTTAGATTCTTTGTCAAATAACCTAAGATCACCCACTCCTTTGATTGGTACCAGTTCACCATTTGCTACAAGAACATTTCCTAGGGCAGGAACAATGTTTTTAATCAACCCTAGGTCACTAAACATATGATGGCTAGCTCCTGAATCAATTACTAAAGGTTTTGACATTTAGTACTAGTTAAAGCATTCAAGGGTTCACCATTATTAGTAGCATGTAAAGAGGTACCAAGAATGTTACCAGAGTTGTCCTTGAGGACCTTAATGAGAGCCTCAATGTCAGATCGCTTGATGGCTTCATCTTGAGTGGTTCTCAAGGCAGAGGAGCTACTGGATGCTAGAGCTTTGCCTTCATTAGCCAGATTGTGGTTTGAGCGCATGGAGTTTGAGGCAGATTGTTCACCCATGTCACCAGAGAAGTTGGCTCTTGCATCATGGTAAGGGGTCCTGAGATGTGGGTGAAGAATCCAGCATTTTTCCTTGCCGTGTCCCTTCTTTTTGCAGTGATCACAAACCCAAATCTTCTTGTCCTCCGGCTTGAAGTTAAAACCTTTATGGTTTTATAAGTAATCCGAGCTTGAAAGAGAGATTAGAAGGAGAATGAAAGACTTGAGATACAAGATAAGAGATTTGGGAAGAGTTTGTAGACTAATGAGGTTTAGATCGAATCATTTTGTATAAGACTAAGAGAGAGTTTTAGAACTGCTTAATCTTTCATTACTCAGATGTGTTTACATAAATAGAGAAGATAAGATGCCAAACGGCTACAAGGAAAACTCGTGTGAAGTCAAAGAAGAGAGGAGCGTCCCATTTGAATGCATGGTTGTGGTTGCTTACACGCTTGATTCCATTGGCATCTTGACTAGATGCCAATGCCTTTCCAGCCTTAGTCCAGGCTGTCCATGCGTGCCTTATCCTCACAAGTAACCAAGGTTAACACCTTAGTTTACCACACCTTCTTTTACTCAGACCTTCTTCCTTCTTTGTGCCTTGGTGTGTACGGACTCTTTACAACCTATTTCTGCACACTCTCAAATGTCCCCAAAGTGATGTTTAAACATGTTTGGGTTGAGTTGGTCCGTACTGTCCGTACCACTCACCCTAAATATGCACCATCACTTCTTGGTTCCATTTCACAGCCTAGAACACATCTTCTCCATCTCTTTTATTAACACAACTCAACACTCCCCCTTAAGCTAGACCATGTGAAACAAGTTTAGCTTGGAATGCTATGAGGTCTTCCTCATTAAAAACCTTACCAAAGAAAACCCTCCTTAGGGATAAAACCTTGACAAGGAAAAGAGTAAAGACCCCATAGCGAGGGGAATAGCTGGGGATAGTAAGATCCATGAGTCCCAACCTGGTACGGATGGACTCCATGGTCTTTTGTCTTGCTGCCTTAGTGAAGACATCAGCTAACTGATCTTCAATTCTTGTATAACAAGGTAGAATCACTCCAAGTACTATCATCTCCCTCACCTTGTGACAATCAACTTCAATGTGCTTTGTCCGCTCATGGAACACTGAGTTGGAGGCTATGTGGATCACAGCTTGGTTGTCACAAAGCATAGTCATTGGGGTAGCTTGATCAATCTCTAGATGCTTTAGGATTCCTTTGATCCCAAACGAGTTCATTGGTGAGCTTCAGCATTGCTCTATACTCAGCTTCAGCGCTTGAGCATGACACCACCTTCTGCTTCTTACTCTTCCAAGTAACCAAGTTCCCACCAATGAAGGTACAATACCCTGTTGTTGACCTTCTATCATACCTATCACCTGCACAATCTGCATCACAATATCCTACTACCTCAGTGCTTCCATTGCATCCCATCCATACTCCTAAACTTGTAGTCCCATTCATATACATCAACAACCGGTTCACCATTGCCCAATGATGCTCCTTTGGTACTTGAATATGTTGACTCACCTGATTCACAGCAAAACATATGTCAGGTCTAGTTATGGTTAAGTAGATTAACTTACCAACAAGCGTTCTATAAAGCTTGGCATCCTTGAATGGTGGACTGTCTTCAATTTCCCCCTCATGTGGAACCTTGTATCCATCTTCTAAGGGCATCTTAGCTGTCTTTCCTCCTAGCATACCTGCACCTCTCAATAGATCAAGTGTATGCTTTCTTTGGGAGAGAAATAACCCCTCCTTGGACCTACATATCTCAATGCCCAAGAAGTATTTCATCTCTCCCAAATATTTTATCTCAAAAACAGATTTAAGAAACTCCTTAGTAGATTGGATACCTGCCTTGTCACTTCCCGTGATGATGATATCATCAAAATACACGAGAAGGACAACAATACCTGATGGAGTGGTAAGTGTAAAGAGAGTATGGTCGAGTTCTGACTTCCTAAACCCCTTTCCATTCAAGGTTGTGCTCAACTTGTTGTACCAGGCCCTTGGAGATTGTTTAAGAGCATAGATGGCTTTCCTCAACCTCAACACATTCCCTTTCCTCACCAAATGCTCTAAACCAGGTGGAGGTTGCATGTAGACCTCATCTTCTAGCTCTCCTTAAAGGAAAGCATTTTTAACATCCATCTGAAATAAGTCCCACCCAAGGTTCACAGCCACAGATAACACAATACGGATGGTATGAAGCTTTGCAACTGGTGCAAATATGTCAATGTAATCCTCGCCATACTTCTGTGTAAATCCTCTTGCAACAAGAGGAGTCTTCTTCCTTTCTATGGAACCATCAGCATTGTACTTGATGGTGAATATCCACATCTTTGTTACAGCCTTTCTACCCTTAGGAAGCTCACTCTCATACCAGGTGTTGTTCTTGATCATGGCATTCGCTTCAGACCCTACTGATTCCCTCCATTCTTTATCTTGCATGGCTTCCTCATATGATCTTGGGACTTGACTTGCATCCAAGTTAACCATGAAAGAACAATGAGCTTTAGGAAACTCCTTAAACGAACATACTGTCTGTGATGGATGCTCCACTGCATGGGCATTATAATATACTCGTGTAAAATGTGTTATCCTTGTACTCCTCCTTAATGGTGGTTAAATGTTTAGAGAAATAAGATTAAGAGTGTTTAGATATGAGATTCAAGGAGACTAATGAGAGATTTAGACAAGTATCATTGTGAAAGAAAAGAGGAGACTGAATAATACTCGCTTAGATTAGTGATGATAAGGTTTGGTTACAATTTATAAAGGAAAAGAAGCTACAACGGATGGGAAGAGATAAGGTGAAGCATGTGAAGTCAGCTTGACCAAGAGGAGCGTCGGTTTGAACTTGTGGCATAGAGCCACCACACACTTGATGCCAAGAGCATCTTGACTAAATGCTCTTGTCACTTTCCAGCTAGCAACAGCTCGTCCCGCGCCTCCTTTATCCCTTAGCGGATACATAAAGTAAACATCAAACCCTCTTCTTCCCTTAGTGTCTTTCTTCCATGCTTTCTTTAGTCACAATACCGTAGGCCTCAAGGTTTCCATGTGACCAATACCTTAACCAACACGCTACCATTGTTGTACGGACACACCAAGCTTGCCCAAACTTGCCCAACACTAGAAACCCAAGTTTGGTTGGACTAAACCTTCTTGGCCTCTCTGATCCGTACGNTTTCCATGTGACCAATACCTTAACCAACACGCTACCATTGTTGTACGGACACACCAAGCTTGCCCAAACTTGCCCAACACTAGAAACCCAAGTTTGGTTGGACTAAACCTTCTTGGCCTCTCTGATCCGTACGGCTGGCCGTACAGGCCGTACCGTCCGTACCATTCCTTTCCCAAAGCTTCTAACTCCACCTTCTCTCATACCAAACCTCTTCACCACACCTAAACCTCCATCCCAACATATATCTCAACATTTGATCATGTCAAAGTGGAAATGGTAGAGTGTGGTCCGTACAGGTCCGTACGGTCCGAGTACATCCGTGCGTACCAAACCTGTCCGGCCAACTCTCCCACTTCCTTTCTCTAATGACACAACCAAATGTCTCAACACTCCCCCTTAAGCTAGACACCAAAGAGATGGTTCTAGCTTGAACAGCCATGAGGTCTTCCTCATTAAAAACCTCACAAGATTGGTGAGGAAAAGAGTAAAGGCCCCATGGCCAAAAGGGACTTACCTAGAGACAGAAAGATGTATGAGTCCCAACCTGAAGTGGATGGACTCCATAGTCTTCTGTCTAGCCGCCTTGGTAAAAACATCAGCTAACTGATCCTCACTCTTTGTGTAGCAAGGAAGAATTGCACCAAGAACAATCATCTGCCTCACCTTATGGCAGCCTACCTCAATGTGCTTGGTTCTCTCATGGAAGACTGAGTTGGATGCAATGTGAATAGCCGCCTGGTTATGACAATGCATGGTCATTGGTGTTGCTTGGTCTATCTCCAAATGCTTCAGTATTCCTTTGATCCAAATCAACTCATTTGTAAGCTTCAGCATTGCTCTATACTCAGCTTCAGCACTTGAGCATGACACCACCTTTTGCTTCTTGCTCTTCCAAGTAACAAGGTTGCCTCCAATAAACGTGCAATAACCTGTGGTAGACCTTCTATCCACTCTATCTCCAGCCCAATCTGCATCACAATACCCTACCACCTCTGTGCTTCCATAACACCCCATCCATACTCCTAAACCAGTTGTTCCATTGAGGTACATGAGCACCCGGTTCACCATCTCCCAATGATGTTCTTTTGGTGTTTGCATATGTTGACTCACTTGATTCACAGCAAAGCAAATATCAGGTCTTGTAATAGTTAAATAAATAAGCTTACCCACAAGCTTCCTATAGAGCTTAGCATCCTTGAATGGAGGGTTATCTTCATTCTCCCCCTCACGTGGAACTTTATATCCATCTTCCATAGGCATCTTAGCTGTTTTGCCTCCAAGTGTACCTGCATCCTTCAAAAGATCAAGTGTATATTTCCTTTGAGAAATGAATAATCCTTCCTTGGATCTACTTAGCTCTATTCCAAGGAAGTACTTCATTTCTCCTAAGTCTTTAATCTCAAACACATATTTTAAATAATCTTTGGTTCCTTGAATACCAGCCTTGTCACTTCCTGTGATGATGATATCATCAACATACACAAGAAGAACAATAATACCTGAGGAAGTGGTGAGAGTGAAGAGGGTGTGGTCAAGTTCTGACCTCCTAAAACCCCGGCCATTCAATGTGGTGCTCAACTTAGTATACCAAGCTCTTGGTGACTGCTTTAGACCATAGATAGCCTTCTTTAATCTTAAAATATTTCCAGGCTTCACAAGTTTCTCAAGACCAGGAGGAGGATGCATATATACTTCATCTTCAAGTTCTCCTTGCAAGAAAGCATTCTTCACATCCATTTGCCATAAACCCCACTCAAGGTTAGTTGCAATGGATAAGACTATTCTGATTGTGTGTAGCTTGGCAACCGGAGCAAATGTGTCTATGTAGTCCTCACCATAAGTTTGAGTAAACCCCCTAGCAACCAGCCTGCTCTTCTTCCTTTCTATCTTCCCATTTGGGAGATACTTGATAGTGAACACCCATATACTTGTCACAGCCTTCTTTCCTTTTGAAAGTTCACTCTCATACCATGTTCCATTCTTTATCATTGCTTCAGTCTCATCACTAACTGAACTTCTCCATTCCTTGTCTAGCACAGCTTCTTCATAGGATCTTGGTCCATGGCTCTCATCAAGACTGGTAATAAAGGCACAATGCTCTTTTGGGAACTCGGCAAAGGAACAGACTGCTTGACTAGGATGAGCTACTGCCTGAGCATTGTAGTATAATCTTGTGTTCACCCAATTACTCGGCGGCTTCCTCACTCTTGTGCTCCTCCTTAGTGAAACCTCCACAGGTTTCTCTCCTTCTACACCAAACTCTTGGCTTTGAGACCTCTCAAAGTTGCCTCCCCCTTCTTGCGAGCTATCAATGTCACCTTCTTCCTCCATTGAACCTTGGTCAGGACTAACATGATCTTCTTCCTCATGTAATCCACCTTCAGGTTCCTCTCCCCCCTCATGATCAAGGTGAGATGGTTCTTCAGCTTCAGTGGGACTAGGCGCTCCATGCCTTCCCTGATCCTGGTTTATATTAATACCAAGACCCTCCAAAATAATTCTGTGGCTTGCAGCCTTATCAGATGGTTTAGAAAAGTCCTCCAAATCTTCCCATCTCTTTTCTTCATAGTATCCCTTGTGCTCCATAAACTTCACATCCCTTGAGACTAGCACTCTTCTAGTCTTTGGATTATAGAACTTATATCCTTTCTGAGTTGTAGAATAACCAATGAACATGGCTCTTTTGCTTTTAGGCTCAAGCTTGTTTCTCAACTCTCCTAGAACAAGCACAAAACAAAGACACCCAAAGACCCGGAGGTGATGTAAGGAAGGCTGATTCAGGTTCAGAACTTCAAATGGTGACTTGTCTTCAAGAATTCTAGTTGGTATCCTGTTGATCAAGTAGCAAGCAGCCATCACAGCATCACTCCAGAACCTCTTTGGAACATTGCTTTGAAACATCATTGATCTAGCACCCTCCATCAGATGCCTATTCTTCCTCTCAGGAACTCCATTTTGCTGCGGAGTATATGGACAACTAGTTTGGGGCAGAATCTCATGTTGAGCTAGGTGTTGTTTAAAGGCAAGACTTGTGTACTCCCCACCATTGTCTGATCTGAAAATCTTAAGCTTAGCATTATAATGGTTAGTCACATAGTCTTGAAAATTTTTAAATGCATCTAACACCCTATCTTTTGTTTGAATGAGAGTGATCCAGGTGTATTTAGATTTTTCATCAATGAAAGTGACAAAGTACTTATAATTGTCTCTAGACAAACAAGGAGCAGTCCAAACATCAGAATGCACTAGATCAAAACATTTTTCATAAATGGTACTAGATTTTTGCAACACACTCTTACAATGTTTGCCCAAAATACATGCTTCACAATTATTATTTTTAAACACCACACCTGGAATCATTAAACTTAAAGCTCTAACATGAGGATGACCTAATCTAGAATGCCACAATGCATCATTATTCAAAGCAGAAACATAAGTAAACAGATAACTAGAACTCGGAACACTAGTAACATCTTCAAGCAGGTAAAGGTCTCCCTTGGTTACTCCTTTCCCAATCAACATATTGCTCTCAATATCCTGAAACTTAACATCATTAGGACTAAAGATAACATTACACTGAAGATCATTAGTACATTTCTTAACAGATAATAGGTTAGAAGTAAACTCAGGCATGTAAAAAGCACTAGATTCTTTGTCAAAGAGTTTTCAATTTACCAATGCTTTTTATTTCTATCCTATCACTATTAGCAATTTTCACATGACCATTAGGTTATTCTATGTCTTTTATAAGACTGATGTCACTTATCATGTGATGAGTGGCACCAGAATCAATGATTAAAGGTTTGTTCATCATAGGAGCAACTAATGATCTAGGTGTCTCATTTTTACTAAGATAGCAACTTAGTTATCTTTAGCAACAGCATAAGCACTGCTATCATATAACTCAGCTATAGCATTGTGAGAGTAACCAAGAGTGTTTCCGAGAGTGTTACCATCCTTGAGAGCTTTGATCAAAGCCTCAATATCAGACCTACGGATTGTGTCATTCTCCTGACCCTTTCCTTGTTTAAGGCCTTCCCTTCACCATCTTTCTTGCTAGTCCCTGCTCCAGATGAACCGGCTTCACTAGCATCAGCTGAGAGATGAGCTTTTGCTTCCCTCTCACTCATAAACTTGGCGGGTTTGAGATGGGGATGGAGAATCCATCCCTGACTCCTCTTGTGACCCAGCTTCTTACAATGGTCACAAGTTCCTCCAAACCTCCTCTCTTCACCATACTTCCTTTCTTCAGTTTTGTACATAGCTTTGTTTGCTTGCACAGTTTCTACCTGGTTGCCATGAGACAACTCTCCCCTTCCACTAAACAACCCGTGTAATCCCTCCTCCTTTTGGACTTGAGCACACACTTCTTCAAATGATGGAAGCTTAGACGACCTCAAGAGATGCTTGATCAGGTCATTGTATCCAGGGTTCAGTGTCAACATTAACCCAAAGACTTGGTCTTCCTCCCGCCTTTCCATCAAGACATCATGGTCAGTTGTGTTTGGCCTCAACATCTCAAGTTCAGACTACAAAGCTCTGAACTTTCCCAAGTGTTTAGTAAACTCAACCTCCTCTTGGACCAAAGTATTGATGGCTCTTTTCACTTCAAACACGCGGCTAAGGTTTGAAGTGTTCCCATACACCTTTTGGAAAGTCTCCCAAAGGTCCTTTGCTGTCTCACAATAGCTGTAAGCTTCAAGTATTGAAGTCTCAAGTGAAGCTTGGATCACTGATAATACCACCAGATCATCTTGAGCCCACTTGTCTTCATCCACCAAGGCAAGATCTTGCTCACCTTCTCCATCTTGAGCGACTGGTTTTGGAGTTCCATCTGTGATGTGACCCCATAAACCCTTGCTCCCAACTGCTGTTTTCACCAGCCTCGTCCACAAAAGGTAGTTACTTCCACCTTTTAGAGTCACCGGAACCACAATCTTCAAGGTCTTCTCCATGGCATGAACGTTTGAAAGAAAATGGGAAGACTTTAACTTTGTAATGAAGCTGAAGATTCAAGAGATTATTACCAAGGTTGTGAGCAACCTGGCTCTGATACCATAAAATATTTAGAGAAATGAGATTAAGAGTGTTTAGATATGAGATTCAAGGAGACTAATGAGAGATTTAGACAAGCATCATTGTGAAAGAAAAGAGGAGACTGAATAATACTCGCTTAGATTAGTGATGATAAGGTTTGGTTACAATTTATAAAGGAAAAGAAGCTACAACGGATGGGAAGAGATAAGGTGAAGCATGTGAAGTCAGCTTGACCAAGAGGAGCGTCGGTTTGAACTTGTGGCATAGAGCCACCACACGCTTGATGCCAAGAGCATCTTGACTAGATTCTCTTGTCACTTTCCAGCTAGCAACAGCTCGTCCCGCGCCTCCTTTATCCCTTAGCGGATACATAAAGTAAACATAACACCCTCTTCTTCCCTTAGTGTCTTTCTTCCATGCTTTCTTTAGTCACAATACCGTAGGCCTCAAGGTTTCCATGTGACCAATACCTTAACCAACACGCTACCATTGTTGTACGGACACACCAAGCTTGCCCAAACTTGCCCAACACTAGAAACCCAAGTTTGGTTGGACTAAACCTTCTTGGCCTCTCTGATCCGTACGNTTTCCATGTGACCAATACCTTAACCAACACGCTACCATTGTTGTACGGACACACCAAGCTTGCCCAAACTTGCCCAACACTAGAAACCCAAGTTTGGTTGGACTAAACCTTCTTGGCCTCTCTGATCCGTACGGCTGGCCGTACAGGCCGTACCGTCCGTACCATTCCTTTCCCAAAGCTTCTAACTCCACCTTCTCTCGTACCAAACCTCTTCAACATACCTAAACCTCCATCCCAACATATATCTCAACATTTGATCATGTCAAAGTGGAAATGGTAGAGTGTGGTCCGTACAGGTCCCTACGGTCCGAGTACATCCGTCCGTACCAAACCTGTCCGGCCAACTCTCCCACTTCCTTTCTCTAATGACACAACCAAATGTCTCAACAGTGGGTTATCAATTTCACCTTCCCGGTTGCTCTCAACTTTCTCCTCTCCTTGAGTGTTACCTTGACCATGAGAACCTGACTCTTCTGGTCCTCCTTCCCTATGATCTTCAGTACTCTCATCCTCTCTTAAGTTTCCCAAGTCACCACCATCCTCAAATTCCCTTGAGCTTTCAGCTCCTTCTTGAGGCCGTGTCTCAGGTTCAACTCCCCCTTCATGGTTAAGGTTGGGCTGATGTTGTCTTTGCACCCCTTCTCTTTGACTGCTCCTAGTGTCTTGATTCACTCCAATGCCTAGACCTTCTAATATGACCCTCAAAGTACCCGCTCTATCAGAAGTCAAGTCTCTTAGGTCTTCTTGTGTTTTCTCCTCATAGTAGCCTCTTGTTTCCACAAATTTAACATCTCTAGACACAAGCACCCTCCTAGTAATCGGATCATAGCACTTATAGCCCTTCAGAAATGGAGAGTACCCTATGAACATTGCCTTTGTACTCTTAGCTTCAAGCTTATTCCTCAACTCTCTTGGAACCAAGACATAACACAAGCTGCCAAATACTCTCAAGTAGTCAAGAACCGGTTTATAGTTGTTGAGTACTTCAAATGGATACTTGTCATTCAATATCTTGGTTGGAGTTCGGTTGATCAAGTAGCAAGCAGTGGCAACAGCATCACTCCAGAATCTCTTGGGCACATTTGCTTGAAACATTAAGGACCTTGCAACTTCCATGAGATGCCGGTTCTTCCTTTCAGCCACTCCATTTTGCTGAGAGGTATAAGGGCAGCTCGTCTGATGTAGAATACCATGTTGTGCTAGGTGCTGCTTGAATGCAAGACTTGTGAACTCTCCACCATTATCTGAACGAAAAATATTAAGCTTTGCATTATAGTGGTTAGTCACATAAGATTGAAATTTTTTAAATGCATCTAGCACCATATCTTTTGATGGTATGAGTGTTAACCAAGTGTGTTTTGATTTTTCATCTATAAAAGTGACAAAATACTTATGGTTTTCCCTAGATAAACATGGTGCAGTCCACACATCTGAATGAATTAAATCAAAACATTTTTCATAAACAGTAGAAGATTTTGGGAAAACTGTTTTACAATGCTTGCCTAAAATGAAAGAATCACAATTATTGTTCTCAAAAACCACACCTGGTAACATAAGGTTCAATGCTTTAGTATGAGGATGACGTATTCTAGCATGCCACAAAGCATTTTTATTTAAAACAGAAGCAGTAAATGAACAACTATAATCAGGAACAGAAGTGAGCTCTTCAAGCAAATATAAATCTCCCTTGGTAACTCCTTTCCCAATCACTTGGTTGCTCTCAATATGCTGAAACTTAACATCATCAGGAGTGAATATGACATTGCATTGTAAATCTTTGGTACATCTCTTAACCGACAATAAGTTTGAGGTGAAATCAGGCATGTAAAATGCTCTAGAATCCCTACCAAACAACTTTAGAGTTCCTACTCCCCTAATAGGATTCCTATCACCATTAGCAATCATGACATTACCATTTGTAGGTTCAATATTTTTAATTAAACTCATGTCACTGATCATATGATGAGAAGCACCTGAATCAACAATTAAAGGCTTAGACATGTTACTAGCTATATGGCATAGAATGCTAGGTGATTCGGTTTTAACAATGTGACCATTTGACCATCTATCAAGTATTTCATCAATACTAGCATTTCTATATGTTCTTCTAGCATTCCTATTATCATAAGTGTTCATGTCTAAGTTCCTAGCAATATGACAAGACCAAGAGAATACCCCTTTGGATTACTAAGAGTGTTACCATTATCCCTAAGCATCTTGATGAGTGCATCATGTTGAGTTATGGTAAAATAAAGTCATGGTAAAAATAAAGTTACCATGGTAACAATGATAAGTTACTATGGTAACAATGATAAGTTACCATGGTAACAATGATAAGTTACCATGGTAAATGGGGTAAAGGTGTATGGAAGAGAAGTTACTTGGTGAGCAAGAAGGTTTGAAAGGCATCCGGGTAAAGGAAGAGGAAATGACCGTTGAAAGGATAAGGGAAGAGCTCGCTTACCTTTACAGGCTGGACAAGACTGGAAAGGTGAGCTAAAGGCATCTAGTCAAGATACCAAGAGCATCAAACGTGTGTGTCCTCCTCTTCCACACAATTCAAACCATGCGCTCCTCTTGGTTGAACTCACATGCTTTGTATAGTGTCTTGACTTTCTTGTGTCCCAAAAACCCTTAAGCCTTGGGCTATATATTTGTAATCACGGATTGAATAAAGCTAAGGAAGTTTTGAGTCTCTCTTAGTCTCTTTAGTTACTATTAAATCTGGTTCTTAAAACTCTCTCAATCTCTTTTAAATCTCGTCCTAAACTTGTTCTTAGTCTCTTAATCTCTTCTTTTTATCTTACTAAACTCAGATTAACATAAAAACAATATGGTATCAGAGCCAGGTTAGCTCAAATCTGGGTTTAGTGTTCTTGTTCTTTTCAAAGCTTTGTTCTTTTCTTCATAAAATCTTTTTCCTTCTCTTTGTTCCGGATTGTGTTCTCGTGTACTCCAAGACTTCTATTGTCTTGAGAGTGGTTTAGTTGTGGTGTGAAGACTTAGTCCGAGTTCTTTGGTGTTCGGTTGGTTGTCTATTCATACTCAAGAAGCTTTTAAGGTCAAGCGCTTGAAGATGGAGAGTAACATGAAGATGAAGGTGCCGGTTACCCTTAGAGGGGGAAACTACTTACTTTGGTCAAGGTTGGTGAAGACAGCCGTGGGAAGTAAGGGATTGTGGAGCCATATCACTTCGGATGAAGCTCCCAAGCTCATTACTCAAGAAGGAGACACTGAGGTGGTGTCATGTGATGAAGAGAAGTGGGAGCATGATGACTTGCTTGTTCTGTCCGTGTTGCAAGGATCTCTAGATCAATCTATTCTAGAGGCTTACAGCTACTGCACAAGGGCAAAGGATCTTTGGGATACACTGAAGAAGGTGTATGGGAATGTGTCAAACCTCAGCCGGGTCTTTGAAGTGAAGAAAGAAATCAATGGGTTGGTCCAAGAAGACATGGAGTTTACAAAGCATCTAGGGAGGTTCCGGGCTCTATGGTCTGAGTTGCAGATGCTCCGACCAAGTACTACTAATGAGGATGAGTTGATTGAGAGGCGTGAGCAGGATAAAGTCTTTGGACTTCTCCTCACTCTCAACTCAGCTTACAACGGATTGATAAAACACATACTGAGGGCAGAGAAGCTTCCATGCTTAGAAGATGTTTGTGCTCAAATCCAAAAGGAGCAGGGTTCTATTGGGTTGTTTGGAGGGAAGAGTGACCTGTCTTTGGCGAATCACGTTGTCCAGGAACCACAAAGTGAAGCTCATCAAGCCAACAAGGGAGCTTATGGAAGGTCTGAGGATAGGAGGTTCAATAGAACATGTGACCATTGCAAGAAGCATGGCCTCAAAAGGAGTCAGTGCTGGATCCTTCACCCACATCTCAAGCCGGCTAAGTTCTTGAAGGAGAAGGAAGGGAAAGCTCACATGACTGAGGGAACAAAGGGTGCTGGTACTAGCAAAGTAAGTGAGGGTGAGAACTGTGAAGCTGTTGAAAGCAAGTCCCTTGTTGCTTACACTGGTGGGAATGCTTCCACAAGCAGCCGCAGCAATGGGAATGACTACATCAGGCGATCAGACATTGAGGATCTTATCAAGATGCTCAAGGACAATGGTAACATCACTCCTTACTCTCTTGGTGCTACTTTGATCACTAGTGAATTTAGAGAACCTTTAGAAATGGTTAGGATGGCTAGTATGAGTAAAGCTGATCTTAAAAATGCTTATAATGTTGAAACCATGTCTAAACCATTGATAATTGATTCTGGTGCTACTCATCATATGATAATTGATAGTAGATTGATAAGTGATATTGAACCGGCTAAGGGTCTAGTAATGATTGCTAATGGGGATAAAATTGATATAAGAGGAGTGTTGAGATGAAGCAAGGATTGACATAAAGGCATAAGAAGCAAGAGAAGAAACTCGGATGGCCTAAATGAGAAGTGTTTGGATTTGTCTTGGAACACAAGTCTGTCCGTACAGACTTGTCTCACACGGTACCAAGAAGACTCTAGATAGACTTGAGAAGCAAGGAGAACTTGTATACTTGCCTGAAATGAGTTTGGGAGAGTTAGTGACCGTTGGGAATAGAAGACAAGGGCTTGATGTCGGCCAGAATATAAAACAATAGAAGTCACATGTTGCCTTAAGTCTTGGAGCCGTTGGGACTTGTCCTTGTCACGGCTCAGCTCCTTGTGTAGAGCACCATAGTTTATTCTTATTCTATCTCCTGATATGTCTTTAAATAAACCTTGTATGCAGACCAAAATAACTAAGGAAATAAGAACATCCTTCTTCTATTCTCTTGTTCTCTCGTACCACTCTCTCTCTCACTCATTAATCTCACATAATTCTGGTTCTTAATCTCTAAAACTCACATGGTATCAGAGCACTTATGCTCTTGAGACCTAAAATCTCTTCTCATTTTCATTAATTCTTCCGCAAAACTCTGTTTTTAAGTTTCTATTTTTGGAAAAGTTCTTTGTGTTCTTCAGTTGTTCTTCATTTTCAGCTCCAAAATTTGCCAAAAATGGAAAACTTTAAAATCAAAATTCCAGTGACACTCAAGGGAGTTAACTATCTTTTGTGGGCAAGGTTGGTCAAGACAGCCTTAGGAGGGAGAGGTCTCTGGTCCTATGTGACAGAAGACAAACCCGCGAGCAAGACCATTCAAGGAGAGGATGGTACTGAAGTTGTGGTGGCTGGTGAGGACAAATGGGGTCAAGAGGATCTCATGGTGTTGTCTATCATCCAAAACAGCCTTGAGCCATCTATCTTGGAAGCTTACTCATATTGTGAAACTTCCAAAGAGTTGTGGAACACTCTCCAGAAGGTGTATGGCAACATTTCAAACTTGAGCAGAGTATTTGAAGTCAAGAGGGCTATCAACTCGCTCCATCAGGAGGACATGGACTTCAATCAGCATTTCGGCAAGTTTAGAGCATTGTGGACTGAGTTGAAGATGCTAAGGCCATGTGCCGTGGATCCAAATGTCTTGAATGACCGGCGGGAACAAGACAAGGTGTTTGCTCTACTTCTCACCTTGAACCCCGGCTACAATGACTTGATTAAGCATTTGCTTAGAGCTGAGAAACTCCCAACCCTGGAAGAGGTGTGCTCATAAATTCAAAAGGAGCAAGGTTCTGTGGGACTCTTTGGGGGCAAAGGAGAGCTTGTGCTAGCAAACCAAGCTGATGGAACTGCAAACAAGAGCAACTTCAAGCCGGAGGACAAGAAGATTTGGGTTTTTGATCACTGCAAAAAGAAGGTACATGGCAAGGACAAATGCTGGATTCTTCACCCACATCTCAAAACACAGAAGTTCAGGACCCCTTACCATGATGCAAGAGCCAACTTCTCTGGTGACATGGGTGAACAATCAGCCTCACACTCCATGCGCTCAAACCTCAATCCGGCTAATGAAGGCAAAGCTCTAGCATCCAATAGCTCCTCTGCCTTGAGAACCAATCAAGATGAAGCCATCAAGCGATCTGACATTGAGGCTCTCATTAAGGTCCTCAAGGACAACTCTGGTAACATTCTTGGTACCTCTTTACATGCTACTAATAATGGTGAACTCTTGAATGCTTTAACTAGTACTAAAATGTCAAAACCTTTAGTAATTGATTTAGGAGCTAGCCATCATATGATTAGTGACCTAGGGTTGATTAAAAACATTGTTCCTGCCCTAGGAAATGATCTTGTAGCAAATGGTGAACTGGTACCAATCAAAGGAGTAGGTGATCTTAGGTTATTTGAAAAAGAATCTAAAGCGTTTTACTTGCCAAATTTCACATCCATTCTGTTATCAGTTAAAAGAGTAGCTACTGATTTAAATTGCAATGTTACCTTCACTCCTAATGAAGTCTATTTTCAGGATATTGAAACTACTAAGTTGCTTGGAAATGGTGTGACCAAGGGAGACTTGTACTTGCTTGAAGACACTAAGCTTGCAGCCGATTTATCTCATGCTTTAAGTTCATGTTTTAATTTACCTAAAGATGTTATGTGGCATGCTAGATTAGGACATCCTCACTCTCGTGCTTTGAACATCATGTTGCCTAGTATTTCATTTCAAAAAGATTGTGAAGCTTGTATCTTAGGAAAGCATTGTAAAACTGTATTTCCTAAATCTAGTACAATCTATGAAAATGTCTTTGATTTAATTCACTCTGATGTGTGGACAGCCCCTTGTGCATCTAGAGAACATCATAAATATTTTGTGACATTTATAGATGAGAAATCAATGTATACATGGATCACATTGCTGCAATCAAAGGATAGGGTGTTAGATGCATTTATAAACTTTCAAAATTATATCTCTAACCATTACAATGCAAAGATAAAAATTTTGAGATCAGATAATGGAGGGGAATACACCAGCAATGCATTTAAACAACACCTAGCCAAACATGGAGTGGTCCATCAAACAAGCTGTCTATATACTCCACAACAAAATGGTGTGGCTGAGAGAAAGAATAGACATCTTATGGAAGTGGCCAGAAGCATGATGTTCCACATGAATGTACCAAAGAGGTTTTGGGGAGATGCTGTGATGACAGCTTGCTATTTGATCAACAAGATTCCTACCAAAGTCCTCCATGATCAGTCACCACATGAGGTACTGAATAAACATCAACCATCTATAGATCACCTTCGGGTATTTGGGTGCTTGTGTTTTGTTTTGATTCCAGGAGAGCAAAGTAATAAATTAGAACCAAAGAGCACCCGTGCCATGTTTATTGGCTACTCACCTCACCAAAAGGGATACAAGTGTTATTCACCAGAAACCAAGAGGGTTCTTATCTCTAGAGATGTGAGGTTTGTTGAGTCTAAAGGCTACTATTGTGAGCAGAGTTGGGATGAAGTAAGAGACTTGTCTCAATCAGCCTCGGATAGAGCTGAGAACTTGAGAAAGGTCATGGAAAGTATTGGCATCAGTATACCAAAGAGGAGTGTTGAGACTGCGCCAAGACAAGATCAACCAAGTTCATCAAATGAAAAATCACAAGAGGAATCCGAACATGGAGATGTTGAGGTTCCTCATCTTGATCATGAGGGGGGGAATCAAACTGAACCACAAGAAATCAGTTCAGTCTCTCCTGATCAAGAAGGGCAACAAGAAGAGGCAGTGATAAGTGGTGATCAATCTGATCATGAGACCACTCAAAATGAAGAAACTGTCCAGCCATTGAGAAGAAGCACCAGAATTAAGCATCCTCCATCAAATTGGGTTAACACCAGAGTTTACTTCAACTCACAAGCTGTAGCTCATCCCACTAGAGCCGTGTGTTCACTAGCTCAGTATCCACAAGAACATGTTGTGTTTATGGGCACACTGGATCAGGGATACATACCTAAGACATATGCAGAAGCTATAGAGCATAAGGTGTGGAGAAAGTCAGTGGGAAATGAGACCAATGCCATGATCACCAATGACACGTGGTATGAAGCTGAATTTCCAAGAGGGAAGAAGGCAGTAACCAGCATGTGGATCTTCACCATCAAATACAATGCAGATGGGACTGGAGAGGTGCAAAACAAGACTGGTTGCAAGAGGATTCACTCATACATATGGAGAAGATTACCTTGATACATTTGCACCAGTGGCCAAACTTCACACCATACGGATCATCCTATCCTTGGTAGTCAACTTGGAGTGGGATTTATGGCAAATGGATGTGAAGAATGCTTTTCTTCAAGGAGAACTCGAAGATGAAGTCTACATGAAACCACCTATCTGATTGGTCTCCTCTTCATTTCCTTGTTGTGTAGCATCAGCTTGAGTGTCAGCTTCTGGAACTATCTCATCATGATCATGACCAACTGAGTCTTCCCCAGGTTCTGATTCTTCTTGAGATTGTTGTTGCTGTGGCTGTTGCTGGTGTTCAGTATACTTGCCCCCCTCATGATCAGGATGAGATGTTTCTGGTGGCTGTCCTTCTTCAGTAGGACCACTCCCACGCACCTCCCCACTCCTCTTAGGTAGACTAATGCCAAGGTTCTCCATGAGCACCCTCAGATTGTTTGCTCTATCCGAGGCTGAGTGTGATAAATCCTTAAGCTCATCCCAACTCTCCTTGTCATAGTAACTCTTGTACTCAAGAAACTTGACATCCCTAGAGATCAGAACCCTCCTTGTATCTGGTGTATAGCACTNGATAAATCCTTAAGCTCATCCCAACTCTCCTTGTCATAGTAACTCTTGTACTCAAGAAACTTGACATCCCTAGAGATCAGAACCCTCCTTGTATCTGGTGTATAGCACTTGTAGCCTTTTTGTGTAGGAGAGTACCCTAAAAACATGGCTTTGGTGCTCTTAGCTTCTAGCTTATTCCTTTGTTCACCTGGTACAAGCAGAAAGCACACACACCCAAACACACGTAAATGATCAATAGAGGGTTTTGTTTTGTTCAGTACCTCATAAGGAGATAGATCACTCAAGATCTTAGTTGGAATCCTATTGATTAAGTAGGAGGCAGTCATCACAGCATCTCCCCAAAACCTTTTGGGCACATTCATGTGGAACATCATGCTTCTAGCTACCTCCATGAGGTGTCTATTTTTCCTCTCAGCCACGCCATTCTGTTGGAGTGTATAGGGACAGCTGGTTTGATGAATAATGCCTTGGGTTGCAAGATGTTGTTTGAATACATTGCTAGTATATTCTCCTCCATTATCTTATCTGAATATCTTTATCTTGGCATGAAAGTGGTTAGTTATATAGCTTTGAAAATTTTTAAAAGCTTCTAGCACCCTATCTTTAGAATGCAACAAAGTGATCCATGTGTACTTAGATTTTTCATCTATAAAAGTCACAAAATACTTATGTTGTTCTCTAGATGCACAAGGGGAAGTCCACACATCAGAATGCACAAGATCAAAGCAATTTTCATAAATAGTCATGGATTTAGGAAACACTGACTTGCAATGCTTGCCTAAGATACATGCTTCACAATCAGATTTAAAAGATACGCTAGGAATCAGGATGTTCAAGGCACGAGAATGGGGGTGTCCTAGTCTAGCATGCCATATTACATCTTTAGGGAATTCAGAAACAACATTAAAAACACAAGATAAATCAGAAGCTGACTTTGTATCCTCAAGCAAGTACAAGTCTCCCTTGGATCCACCTTTGCCAAGCAACTTACTACTCTCAATATCCTGAAAATAAACCTCATTAGGAGCGAATGTAACATGACAATTAAGATCAGTGGTTACCCTTTTCACAGATAATAGATTGGATGCAAATGTAGGCATATAGAAAGCTTTAGACAATTTATCAAACAGTTTCAAATCTCCTACACCCTTAATAGGTATTTTATCTCCATTAGCTACCATCACATTGCCTACCACTGGTTTTATATCAGTAATCAAGTTAAGATCACTAATCATATGGTGAGATGCACCTAAACCAATAGGGTTCTTATCTCTAGAGATGTGAGGTTTGTTGAGTCTAAAGGCTACTATGGTGAGCAGAGTTGGGATGAAGTAAGAGACTTGTCTCAATCAGCCTTGGATAGAGCTGAGAACTTGAGAAAGGTCATGGAAAGTATTGGCATCAGTATACCAAAGAGGAGTGCTGAGACTGCGCCAAGACAAGATCAACCAAGTTCATCAAATGAAAAATCACAAGAGGAATCCGAACATGGAGATGTTGAGGTTCCTCATCTTGATCATGAGGGGGGGGAATCAAACTGAACCACAAGAAATCAGTTCAGTCTCTCCTGATCAAGAAGAGCAACAAGAAGAGGCAGTGATAAGTGGTGATCAATCTGATCATGAGACTACTCAAAATGAAGAAACTGTCCAGCCATTGAGAAGAAGCACCAGAATTAAGCATCCTCCATCAAATTGGGTTAACACCAGAGTTTACTTCAACTCACAAGCTGTAGCTCATCCCACCAGAGCCGTGTGTTCACTAGCTCAATATCCACAAGAACATGTTGTGTTTATGGGCACACTGGATCAGGGATACATACCTAAGACATATGCAGAAGCTATGGAGCATAAGGTGTGGAGAGAGTCAGTGGGAAATGAGACCAATGCCATGATCACCAATGACACGTGGTATGAAGCTGAATTTCCAAGAGGGAAGAAGGCAGTAACCAGCATGTGGATCTTCACCATCAAATACAATGCAGATGGGACTGGAGAGGTGCAAAACAAGACATGTTGCAAGAGGATTCACTCATACATATGGAGAAGATTACCTTGATACATTTGCACCAGTGGCCAAACTTCACTCCATACGGATCATCCTATCCTTGGTAGTCAACTTGGAGTGGGATTTATGGCAAATGGATGTGAAGAATGCTTTTCTTCAAGGAGAACTCGAAGATGAAGTCTACATGAAACCACCTATCTGATTGGTCTCCTCTTCATTTCCTTGTTGTGTAGCATCAGCTTGAGTGTCAGCTTCTGGAACTATCTCATCATGATCATGACCAACTGAGTCTTCCCCAGGTTCTGATTCTTATTGAGATTGTTGTTGCTGTGGCTGTTGCTGGTGTTCAGTATACTTGCCCCCCTCAGGATCAGGATGAGATGTTTCTGGTGGCTGTCCTTCTTCAGTAGGACCACTCCCACGCACCTCCCCACTCCTCTTAGGTAGACTAATGCCAAGGTTCTCCATGAGCACCCTCAGATTGTTTGCTCTATCCGAGGCTGAGTGTGATAAATCCTTAAGCTCATCCCAACTCTCCTTGTCATAGTAATTCTTGTACTCAAGAAACTTGACATCCCTAGAGATCAGAACCCTCCTTGTATCTGGTGTATAGAACTAGTAGCCTTTTTGTGTAGGAGAGTACCCTAAAAACATGGCTTTGGTGCTCTTAGCTTCTAGCTTATTCCTTTGTTCACCTGGTACAAGCACAAAGCACACACACCCAAACACACGTAAATGATCAATAGAGGGTTTTGTTTTGTTCAGTACCTCATAATGAGATAGATAACTCAAGATCTTAGTTGGAATCCTATTGATTAAGTAGGAGGCAGTCATCACAGCATCTCCCCAAAACCTCTTGGGCACATTCATGTGGAACATCATGCTTCTAGCTACCTCCATGAGGTGTCTATTTTTCCTCTCAGCCACGCCATTCTGTTGGGGTGTATAGGGACAGCTGGTTTGATGAATAATGCCTTGGGTTGCAAGATGTTGTTTGAATGCATTGCTAGTATATTCTCCTCCATTATCTTATTTGAATATCTTTATCTTGGCATGAAAGTGGTTAGTTATATAGCTTTGAAATTTTTTAAAAGCTTCTAGCACCCTATCTTTAGAATGCAACAAAGTGATCCATGTGTACTTAGATTTTTCATCTATAAAAGTCACAAAATACTTATGTTGTTCTCTAGATGCACAAGGGGCAGTCCACACATCAGAATGCACAAGATCAAAGCAATTTTCATAAATAGTCATGGATTTAGGAAACACTGACTTGCAATGTTTGCCTAAGATACATGCTTCACAATCAGATTTAAAAGATACACTAGGAATCAGGATGTTCAAGGCACGAGAATGGGGGTGTTCTAGTCTAGCATACCATATTACATCTTTAGGGAATTCAGAAACAACATTAAAAACACAAGATAAATCAGAAGCTGACTTTGTATCCTCAAGCAAGTACAAGTCTCCCTTGGATCCAACTTTGCCAAGCAACTTACTACTCTCAATATCCTGAAAATAAACCTCATTAGGAGTGAATGTAACATGACAATTAAGATCAGTGGTTACCCTTTTCACAGATAATAGATTGGATGCAAATGTAGGCATATAGAAAGCTTTAGACACTTTATCAAACAGTTTCAAATCTCCTACACCCTTAATAGGTATTTTGTCTCCATTAGCTATCATCACATTGCCTACCACTGATTTTATATCAGTAATCAAGTTAAGATCACTAATCATATGGTGAGATGCACCTGAGTCTATAACCAATGGTTTAGAGTTATGGAAAGCATTCATTGAAACTCCAGCAGTGTATGATGCATTTAAAGAGATACCAAGGGTGTTAGAAATACCAGAGCTTTCTTTTAGAGCCTTGATGATTGCATCCAGGTCAGACCTTGTGAGTGGTTCATCATTTTTGGCGTGAGAGGTCATGGCCTTGCCCATACCAGAGTTAAAGCACACCGATGCACAATGAGAGGTAGTAGATGGTTCTGCTACATCATGTGAGAAGCGAGCATTTGCATCTTGGTACTGGTTCCTTGACTCCTTGAATTTGTTTGGCTTCAAGTGAGGGTGTGAGAAGCGAGCATTTGCATCTTGGTACTGGTTCCTTGACTTCTTGCAGTGTTCACACACCAATGCTGCTTTCTTCTTATCTTGTTTGTGAAACGCCTTGTTTGCTACTACCTCAGCTTGGTTAACATTGACCAGCTCTCCTTTGCTTCCAAACAGCCCCAATGACCCTTCCTCTTTCTGAATCTGAGCACACACCTCATCAAGTGATGGTAATTTATCAGACCTTAGAATGTGCTTTATGAGATCATTGTAGCTTGGATTGAGAGTAAGCAGCAACCCAAACACTTTGTCTTCTTCTCTACGAGCACTCAAGGTAGTAGGATCTATGGTTGGTGGTCTAAGCATCTCTAGCTCAGCACATAGGGACCTAAACTTGCCAAAGTGAGGCTGGAACTCCATGTCTCCCTGGCTGAGAGCATTGATAGCTCTTTTGACCTCAAAAACTCAGGTTAGATTAGAAGTATTGCCAAATACTTTGAAGAGAGTCTCCCATAACTCCATTGTTGATTCGCAGTAGGAGTAGGACTCAAGTATGGCTGGATCTAGAGAGTTTTGGATGGCAGCAAGCACCATGAGATCCTCCTGATCCCACTTGTCTTGGTCAGGCGCCTCCTCCTTCTCTCCTTTCTCTCCTTGGGTGATCTGCTTTGNTCCATTGTTGATTCGCAGTAGGAGTAGGACTCAAGTATGGCTGGATCTAGAGAGTTTTGGATGGCAGCAAGCACCATGAGATCCTCCTGATCCCACTTGTCTTGGTCAGGCGCCTCCTCCTTCTCTCCTTTCTCTCCTTGGGTGATCTGCTTTGGAGCTGTCTTACTTGAAACATGGCTCCATAATCCTCTTCCCCCAATGGCTGTCTTCACCAATCCGGACCATATGAGATAGTTAATCCCTTTTAGTGACACAGGTATGGTAATAGGTTTGTTATTCCCCATCTTTTACTCACAAACCAGTAGGTTAGTTGCTGAATATTGAGAACGAACAAGAACAAAAAACAGAGTTTCTTTTGTTTGCGGAAGTAAGAAGGTTTCAAGAGCTTTGATGCTCTGATACCATGATGGAATGAGAAGATTTAGTGTGATAATATGCAGAGAGTGAACCAGAATTATCAAGAACAAGAGAGAGAGAGAGTAAAGATCCGTGAGAGAGAGAGAGAGGAGAGAGATTTTGCTGAATAATATTTTTATTAGGATTTATATTTCCTTAATACATTTCTGTGTGTACGAGTTTACATATTTAAGGAGAAAGGAAACTAATAAAGAAGGGTGTTCTGTTTCATGTGATAGTGACAGGTTCCCAACGGCTATATTAGGCTAATTCAAACTTCTTCTTGTCTTCCATGTAGTTGAGGAGTGTAGTCGACTATATCCCAGTGTAGGTGAGGCATATAGTTGACTACATCTTAGTGCAGTTGTGCCATATAGTTGACTATATTATGGACACTACATCTCAGTGTAGTTGTACCATATAGTCAACTATATTATGGACCGCACATCCTTACTTGAACCCATGCTTCTCTTCTTATTAACTCCTTTATTTCTTCATGTTCACACTAGTCACTCCTTCCCTTCTAAGTAGAGTCTTCTTCCTTCTTTACTTGCCGAGCACACTTCACCATATTTACCATGGTAACTCTCATTTTTACCATGGTAACTATTTGTTGTACGGACACAACTACTCCCTAAGCCTCTTTTCTCCTCTTTTGTGTAAACCTCTTATTTCTTATTTCAACACAACTCAACACTCCCCCTCAAGCTAGACCATGTGAAACAAGTCTAGCTTAGAAGTGCAATGAGGTCTTCCTCATTAAAAACCTTACCAAAGAAAACCCTTGAGTCCTTAGGGATAAAACCTTGATAAGGAAAAGAGTAAAGACTCCATTGCAAGGGGATTAGCTGGGCACAGAAAGATCTATGAGTCCCAACCTGATATGAATGGACTCCATAGTCTTTTGGCTTGCTGCTTTAGTAAACACATCCGCTAACTGATCCTCACTTCTTGTGAAACAAGGCAAGATCACTCCAAGCACCATCATTTGCCTCACCTTGTGGCAATCAACTTCAATGTGCTTGGTCCTCTCATGAAAGACTGAGTTGCTGGCTATATATATGGATTGCTGCTTGGTTGTCACAATGCATTGTCATTGGGGTAGCTTGATAAATCTCTAGATGCTTCAGTATGCCCTTGATCCATACCAGCTCGTTTGTAAGCTTTAACATGGCCCTATACTCAGCTTCTGCACTTGAGCAAGACACTACCTTTTGCTTCTTACTCTTCCAAGTAACCAAGTTGCCTCCAATGAATGTACAATAGCCTGTGGTTGATGTTCTATCAGCTCTATCACCAGCCCAATCCGCATCACAGTATCCAACCACTTCAGTACTTTCATTACACCCCATCCATACACCAAGACTTCTTGTTCCATTTAGATACATAAGGAGCCGGTTCACCATTCCCCAATGATGCTCCTTTGGCACTTGCATATGCTGGCTCACCTGATTCACAGCAAAACATATATCAGGACGAGTAATGGTTAAGTAGATGAGCTTACCAACTAGCTTCCTATAAAGCTTTGGATCCTTGAAAGGTTTGCTATCCTCAATCTCCCCCTCACGTGGGACCTTATACCCATCCTCCATAGGCATCCTAGCTGTCTTGCCAACAAGCATACCTGCATCTTTCAAAAGATCAAGTGTGTATTTCCTTTGAGACATGAATAAGCCTTCCTTGGATCTACATATCTCAATTCCAAGGAAGTATTTCATCTCTCCCAAATCCTTAATATCAAATACAGATTTAAGAAAGTCGTTAGTAGCTTGTATACCTTCCTTGTCACTCCTGATTACGATGATATCATCAACATAAAGAGGGTGTGATCAAGTTCAGACTTTCTAAAGCCTCTCCCATTCAAGGTGGTACTTAGCCTATTGTACCAAGCTCTTGGTGACTGCTTAAGACCATAGATAGCCTTCTTCAACCTCAACACATTCCCTGGTTTCACCAAGTGATCTAAACCCGGAGGAGGATGCATGTACACTTCATCTTCAAGCTCCCCTTGGAGAAAAGCATTCTTCACATCCATTTGCCATAAACCCCATTCAAGATTCACAGCCAAGGACAACACAATTCTAATGGTATGGAGCTTGGCAACAGGCGCAAAGGTATAAATGTAGTCTTCACCATAAGTTTTAGTAAACCCCCTTGCTACAAGTCTGGCCTTCTTTCTCTTTATTTTCCCATTAGGCAAGAACTTGATGGTAAAGATCCACCGGCTAGTTACAGCCTTCTTACCCTTTGGTGTTAACCTGAAGAAGACAAATGGTATTGAGAGGGAGATGGTCAAGTGAAAGATTAGGGTTAGAGCTCCGGGAAAGCAATGGTGTGCTTTAGGAGTGTCTAAGATGATCAAGGAGTGATCTAAGGCTGGTGCAAGGTTAGGGTCAAGTCAAGGAGTGACTTAGACACCATTTGTGAAGAGATGGAGGAGTGTGCAAGTTTAGAGTTAGGGCTTGTGTGGATTTGGTACAAATGGATGTACTCGGACCGTACGGATCCATACAAGACCAAAGGACCTTAAGTTGCATAAACTTCACTCTAGAGATGAACCATTTGAGCTAAAGGAGATGAGGGTTTGGTGTTACTATTGAGATGACTTGGGTCACAAGGAACTATTAGTTACTTGTGACACAAGGTGTTAAACCAAACCAGAAAAGTGATATTCAAATTGTGTGAGCATGTGGTGTGTTATGGATGTTGGGAGTGTGTGTAAAGGCAAGGAATATGCCTCAGAATCTTAAGAGATAAGAAACCAGGCTGGAAAGGTAGAGGTGATAAAGGTGCTTTACCTTTCCATGCCTTATCCTCCCAAAAGCTCATCTTGGCCCTTTAATTCAAATGGGGAGCATCTCAGCCATTCTTTCAAGTCCAAGCAGCCAGCTATGACCAAGACCAGTCTACTCTCCATTTAAACCATCCATTCTATCAAGTTAATATTATCCATTAGATGTAGGTTTATATTTCTGCATCTAGTATTGCCTATATAAAGGCATCATTGGCGATTTGTAATGCTTAAGGGAGTTGGGGGATTTCCCCTCTCCACTTCTAAATAAGAGTGTTCTTGAATCAGTCTCCCTTTAATCTACCTCTTTCTAAACTTATAAATCTCTCTAAAATCTATCTTATTCTCTTATACACTAGTTTCTGATTCATAAACTCTCTTGAAAGATCAGACCCTCTCATAATCATTTCAAGCTCTTATCTTGCTCCNCTTAAGGGAGTTGGGGGATTTCCCCTCTCCACTTCTAAATAAGAGTGTTCTTGAATCAGTCTCCCTTTAATCTACCTCTTTCTAAACTTATAAATCTCTCTAAAATCTATCTTATTCTCTTATACACTAGTTTCTGATTCATAAACTCTCTTGAAAGATCAGACCCTCTCATAATCATTTCAAGCTCTTATCTTGCTCCATTAGAGCTGTTCTTTCACACACAGCCTGAGCTCTGAAAAACCAACATGGTATCAGAGCCAGGTTCATCAGAACATGAGCTTAGCTTCCGCAAAGCACATCTCAAGCCTCAGCTCAAACCACAAACCCTTTAAGACACATTCATCCGATTTCAGTTTCTTGTGTGAAGAAGATTGAATCCGTGTGAAAGTGTTCTCCTTGTCTCTCAAGCTGTTCCTGTCTGTTCCTGATGGAGTGTTCGTTGGAAGCAAAGGAGGATGGAGAGGCGTCATGAACCTCAAGCCAAAACTCTTTGTCCATAAGCTACTTGCATCCAGGTTACTAGAAAGAAGGTCTCTTGAAGATGGTGTTGAGATGAAGCAAATAAAAGACCAAGAGAAGGAAAGTTGGCGCCAATGAGCAAGTTTGGAGTTAGCTTGAGAATTAAGGCAGTCCGTACACTCTAGGTTATCTACTGATGCAAGTAACCTATCTGCCTTAATTCATGAGTTAAAGAAGCTCCAAGAATGCATAAATAATGTGTGGATGTCGGCAGGAATGAGAGAGAGCCGTTGGGGAAGAGTTGGACCACAAGGTCACATGTTTACTTAAGACCATGGTCAGGTCACTTTCACTCTGATCCAACAGTCCTCTCTCCTCTTTGTTTATTCTTATATTTGTCATCTTGTTCTCTTGGTTACTCTTTAAATAGTATTGTAATATGAGCTGAATATGGCAAGTGAATAAGAAATACTTTTCACTATAATCTCTCTCTCTCTCTCGCCAATCACTCTCTCTTCTTCATGTTCATCATGTGTTCTTCATTCTGCACACCAAACTCACTCTGATTTATCTTAAACTCTCATGGTATCGGAGCATTTCAGCTCTTGAGACCTAAATCTCTCTATTCTCTCTTTAAAATTCCGCAAATCTCTTTTCTTTCACTCTGATTTTTCATTTTATCACCAAGAAACCTTTCTTTTACCCACTGGATATTACTAATCCGAAAATGGAGAATGGGAAGGTAAAGGTGGTGATACCAGTAGCTCTTAAAGGAGTTAACTATCTCTTGTGGTCAAGGCTTGTCAAAACAGCCTTAGGAGGAAGAGGTCTTTGGGCTCATGTAGCTGAAGGCAAGTCCTCAAAAGAAACCAGCCTAGGAGAGGATGGTAAAGAAGTGGTGGTTGCTAATGAAGGAAAATGGGATCAGGAGGACCTCATGGTGTTGTCTATCATTCAAAGCAGCCTTGAGACACCAATCTTGGAAGCTTACTCCTATTGTGAAACTTCCAAAGAGCTGTGGGATACTCTACAAAAGGTTTATGGGAACATCTCCAACCTTAGTTGAGTATTTGAAGTGAAGAAAGCCATTAACACTCTCCAGCAAGAGGACTCAGATTTTACTCAACATTTTGGGAAATTTAGAGCCTTATGGGCTGAGCTAGAGATGCTAAGGCCAGCTACTGTTGATGCAAGTGTTCTAAACGACAGAAGAGAGCAAGATAAGGTCTTTGCCTTACTCCTCACACTGCATTCAAGCTACAANAGAAAGCCATTAACACTCTCCAGCAAGAGGACTCAGATTTTACTCAACATTTTGGGAAATTTAGAGCCTTATGGGCTGAGCTAGAGATGCTAAGGCCAGCTACTGTTGATGCAAGTGTTCTAAACGACAGAAGAGAGCAAGATAAGGTCTTTGCCTTACTCCTCACACTGCATTCAAGCTACAATGATCTGATTAAGCACATACTTAGAGCTGAAAAGCTACATACCCTTGAAGAAGTGTGTGCTCAGATTCAAAAGGAGCAAGGATCAGTGGGTCTTTTTGGAGGAAAGGGGG
This sequence comes from Eruca vesicaria subsp. sativa, assembly GCA_932364175.1. NCBI lineage: Eukaryota > Viridiplantae > Streptophyta > Magnoliopsida > Brassicales > Brassicaceae > Eruca > Eruca vesicaria. The sequence continues at coordinate 174,733 of CAKOAT010800709.1, read as the reverse complement.
AGCTTGTCCTTGGAAACCAGGCTGAAGGGGTTGCAAACAAGGGGTCTTACAAGGCAGAAGACAAGAAGGTGTGGGTGTGTGATCATTGCAAGAAGAAAGGCCATGGAAGAGAGAAGTGCTGGATCTTTCACCCTCATCTCAAGCCTCAAAAGTTTAGGACTCCACACACTGATGCACGAGCTCACTTCTCTGGTGGAATGGTGTTAGGTTTTCAGAGCTCAGGATGTGTGTGTGATGAACACGCCCTAAAGGGCAAGACAATGCTTGTGAAACAAGAGAAAGAAAGATTGTGAAAGAAAGACTCTTGTAGATGCAATGAAAGAGAGAATGAGACTAGTATGAGGTGGAAGAGAGATTGATGAGTGAGATCTGAGACTATAGAGGTTGGTAACCAGATTGAGATTAGAGAACAAGACTTAGATTGATGAAGGAGGAGGGGAAAACCCCACTCTCTCACTTAAGGCTTATACACACGCCAATACAAAGCTTAAATAGAGAAATGGTAAAGATAAATTAGGGTATACAAGCACTATTAGAAGCATGTGGAGTCAAAGGAAGAAGGGAGCCTTTATTTGAATTGTATGGACAGAAACCTTCACATGCTTGGTGACTAATGATCTTGGGCGTGGCTGGTCTTTGCTGGCTACTATAGACAGCTCAATGACAGCCTGTCATTGACTGGAGAAGCTAAAGCCAAAGCCAGCCTTATCCTTAAACGTTCACAACAAAGAGCATCTCCAAGATACTCATTTGATGCCTTCTCGGACCATCTTCTTCTCCCTATGTTCCATTTGAGTTCTTTGTGCCTTGGACATCAAGTTAAGACATGGGAGTGTACGGATTAGGGTTTGGTCTGTACATTTTCACCCTATTTTTGCACAAATCCCAAATGAGCTCTAAGGGCCAAATGTATAAGTTTTGGGTCGAGGTGATCCATACGGATCCGTACAGTCCAAATACATCTGTCCGTACCAAATCCGTACGGCCTCACCCTAACTATGCACTTTGATCCTTAGCCTCTTTAAACACTTCTGACAGCTTCTTAGCTTTAGTATAAACCCTTTAGAGCACCCACATTGCTCCACACAAGTCTTGGTGACTCCATAAGCTTCTCATGGAGTTTAGGACCAAGCTTTGCTCATTAAACCAAAGTGACCATTTCTTCACTTCAGTTTAACACTCCCCCTCAAGCTTGACTCTATAGATCCCAAGTCAAGCTTGGAACCGTGAAGAAATCNAGTATAAACCCTTTAGAGCACCCACATTGCTCCACACAAGTCTTGGTGACTCCATAAGCTTCTCATGGAGTTTAGGACCAAGCTTTGCTCATTAAACCAAAGTGACCATTTCTTCACTTCAGTTTAACACTCCCCCTCAAGCTTGACTCTATAGATCCCAAGTCAAGCTTGGAACCGTGAAGAAATCCCTCATTAAAAAACTTACAATCTTTGCAAGGAAAAGAGTAGATCCTCCATGGCCTAGGGATTAGCCATTGAGTTCTTGTGTCTAAAACCAATGTGGTTGGACACAAGCAACTCTGGATCAAGGCCTAAAAGGTATAGCAAGTATGAATCACCATAACTTGCTATCCTTGAGCACAAGCAACCGCTAGACCTTAGTGAGGCTGGTTGAGGGTCTCCCCCTCTCTACAAGCTTTCACCATTCTTGAAAGGCAAGGAAACGACCAGACCATATTCTTTGAACCACTAGCTGCATCACTTGAACTCTAGAACTTGGCTTGACCTCTTCTTCAAACAATAGACCCGGTTTGGATCTCCCCCTCTCAACTGACTTCATTAGCCATCTTAAAAAGGCTAGGACATGACCAGGTCATCTTCTTATCTTCAGAGAGGCTCAAGCTTTAGATTGGTACCTGAATCATCATTCCAAAAGTGTATCAGGACTTACCAAGACATTAGGATCAATCCAAAATCAAATTAGATATAATGCACTTAACTAGATCAAAACCAATGATTCAAAGCAACTTAGACAATTTCTAAATGAAGCAAGATATCAATGATGGATCTTATACTAAGACATAAGCAATAGCAATTGGATTAATCAGACTAGCAACAATTCATTCAACCATTTTAGATATCATTTTAAGACTTAAAAGGAAATGATGAATGTATTGAAATGAATTGAGTTGAAGAAACTTCGCTTTTATTTTAGATGAGGAGTGGCTGGCTTGGAAGCCCACTTGAATGCCTCACTTGTCCATTTACAACCTCTTCACGGACACCACCAACTTGTATGGGAGGTTGTGTTGATTCTTCAGCCTCATTCTCAACCGGCCGGATTGGAAATGAGCCTTCATCTTACACACACCATGACTACTCTGAACAGACCCTTTGCATAGGCACGCCACTGTCTAGACCCTGTTGATGATCCTTTGGTGAAGTCCTTGTAATGGCATCACATTGGACCATGTATCTACCCATCATGTCTCCCCCTCAAGCTTAGGACCAAGTCTAGAATGTACTAAGCTTGAAGAACTGTGAGTAATACATGGTCTTAGGACCACCTGTCTTATACAAGACTTAGGTGATGGTCTTAATCATTGTGAGCTTGCTCTCTTCCTTCACAAGACAACCTCTCATTGTATAATGATCCACGCTACACTCCTTGTAGACTAATGGACTAGACCTGTCCTATGGATCATCTATACAATGGCCTTAGACCTTAGTATCTTCACCTTGGTTCTTGGTGTGTCACTGATCATATCATCTGCACCTATATCCATCAAAACTCAAGGAAAGATTAGATCTTCCCATTGGAACCAAACCAAGATCTCATTTGGTTTGATACCAATGTACAAAACAAAATGCATTAATCGTGAAAACTAGCCAACAACAAGCACAAGATTAACCATTTTAAAGACATTTCTCATGATACAATGCAAGCAAACAACAGTACATTGCAATCATGCTGGTTTTTAAATGCATCAATACATGAATGCACAACCTAAAGACAATTCTATATGTTTGCAAAAAATTCAATCCGCATGACCTAGTTTCTATATGAACCAAATATTAAAAACAAATGCAAAGCATGCTTAATGAACAATAGTTTGATCAAAACCAAAGCCACAAGTAGTCTTGACATCCTCAAAATACTACTTCTTTGATGAATCAACTATGTCATTAGCATCAAGACAAATATTAGCCGGACTGAATCTCAACACCACAAGCTTATGTAAATGCAAAACAGCCTGATCAAAATAGATGCATGTAGCCAAGACAAAACTCTCAATCCTACAACACATTCTATATGATTCCAAGCTATGGCAGTACATAAGACAAGTAATAAACATGACCAGGAGATCCTGGGACACAACACAAGCAATGCAACAATTATAAAATGCAAAACGAGCAGTGTCAGTACAAAACAGCTTCAGTACCATTATACATGAGCCTAGACAGATTACTAGATACTACAATCATCAATGGTACTTTAGTTATGGCAATCACAATGACAAAGATGCAAAACAGAACATAACCACACCACACAACACAACCATTTCATAAAGACACAAGCTTTAATTAAGGGAAGAAGGTTTAGCTTACAACCAAGGAACCTGTGCTGGTTCCTTGAACCTCCAAGGCAATCCGCATCATGAATGGACAGATTTGAGCTGTTGGTTTGAGACCCAACATCTCCTCCTTTGCGTGGCCTTTCTCCTTGACCCCACCATGCCAAAGACACCTCCTTTCTTCATGTTTGAGTCGCCACACCAGTAACAANCCCAACATCTCCTCCTTTGCGTGGCCTTTCTCCTTGACCCCACCATGCCAAAGACACCTCCTTTCTTCATGTTTGAGTCGCCACACCAGTAACAAGCTGAAAGCTTTCTTCTTGAAAGGTTTCTTCTTGGACAGTGAATAGGAATGGCTTGGACATGCTTCCAATGGCCTTCTTTCTTCTGGGCGGACATGAGAGAGTAAGATAGACTTAGGATAGCTTCTGTACACGCCATGGATTAGCAAAACTTCATCTTGAAGTGATTACACAGAAGGTTGGACAGAAGATCTTCAATAGCTTCAATATCTTGAAAATGGCATGAGAGGAAGCTTGTTCTTGAGCGGAAGCTTGAACCAAGTTCTGATGAACCTGGATCTGATACCATGTTAGGTTTTCAGAGCTCAGGATGTGTGTGTGATGAACACGCCCTAAAGGGCAAGACAATGCTTGTGAAACAAGAGAAAGAAAGATTCTGAAAGAAAGACTCTTGTAGATGCAATGAAAGAGAGAATGAGACTAGTATGAGGTGGAAGAGAGATTGATGAGTGAGATTTGAGACTAGAGAGGTTGGTAACCAGATTGAGATTAGAGAACAAGACTTAGATTGATGAAGGAGGAGGGGAAAACCCCACTCTCTCACTTAAGGCTTATACACACGCCAATACAAAGCTTAAATAGAGAAATGGTAAAGATAAATTAGGGTATACAAGCACTATTAGAAGCATGTGGAGTCAAAGGAAGAAGGGAGCCTTTATTTGAATTGTATGGACAGAAACCTTCACATGCTTGGTGACTAATGATCTTGGGCGTGGCTGGTCTTTGCTGGCTACTTTAGACAGCTCAATGACAGCCTGTCATTGACTGGAGAAGCTAAAGCCAAAGCCAGCCTTATCCTTAAGCGTTCACAACAAAGAGCATCTCCAAGATACTCATTTGATGCCTTCTCGGACCATCTTCTTCTCCTTATGTTCCATTTGAGTTCTTTGTGCCTTGGACATCAAGTTAAGACATGGGAGTGTACGGATTAGGGTTTGCTCTGTACATTTTTCACCCTATTTTTGCACAAACCCCAAATGAGCTCTAAGGACCAAATGTATAAGTTTTGGGTCGAGGTGATCCGTACGGATCCGTACAGTCCAAGTACATCTGTCCGTACCAAATCCGTACGGCCTCACCTAACTATGCACTTTGATCCTTAGCCTCTTTAAACACTTCTCACAGCTTCTTAGCTTTAGTATAAACCCTTTAGAGCACCCACATTGCTCCACACAAGTCTTGGTGACTCCATAAGCTTCTCATGGAGTTTAGGACCAAGCTTTGCTCATTAAACCAAAGTGACCATTTCTTCACTTCAGTTTAACAAATGGGAGAGCCATCTGGTTCACTCTCTACGCATCACACTGAAGAGAAGGGCACAGCATCCAGCAGCTACAATGCCTTGCGTTCTGCTCATGAGGACACCATCAAAAGATCTGACATTGATGCCCTCATCAAAGCCCTCAAGGAGAACTCTGGTAACACTCTTGGAACCTCTCTAAATGCTTGCATTGATGGTATATCTTTGAATGCTTCAGATTGCTCAAAACTGTCTAGTTGCTCAAAACTGCCTAATTATTACTCAAAACTGTCTAAACCTCTTGTGATTGATTCTGGTGCTAGTCATCATATGATTAGTGATTTAGAACTGATTAGTAACATTATTCCACCTGTGGGTAATGTAATGGTAGCAAATGGTGAAAAGGTTCCCATTAAGGGAGTAGGAGATCTTAAATTATTTAGCAAGGATTCTAAAGCCTTTCATATGCCTACTTTCACCTCTAATTTTCTATCTGTTAAAAGAGCCACTAATGACTTGAATTGCAATGTTACTTTCACTCCTAATGAGGTTTACTTTCAGGATATTGAGACTAGTAGGTTGCTGGGCAAGGGTGTGGCAAAGGGCGACTTATACTTGCTCAAGGACACCAAGCTAGCTACTGATTTATCTGTTGCTTTGAATTCTGCTTCTGATTTCCCTAAGGATGTATTATGGCATGCTAGACTAGGACACCCTCATTCTAGAGCCTTGAACATCATGTTGCCTAGTATCTTGTTTAAATCTGATTGTGAAGCTTGTATCCTAGGAAAGCATTGCAAAACTGTTTTTACAAGATCAAGTACCATTTATGAGAACTGCTTTGATTTAATTCATTCTGATATGTGGACAGCCCCTTGTGCTTCTAGAGAACACCATAAGTATTTTGTGACTTTTATTGATGAAAAATCAAAGTATACTTGGATCACATTACTTCAATCTAAAGATAGGGTGTTAGAAGATTTTATAAACTTTCAGAATCATGTGATTAACCATTACAATGCCAAGATAAAAAAATTTAGATCAGATAATGGAAGAGAATATACAAGCCATGCTTTCAAACAACACTTGGCCAAACATGGAGTGATTCACCAAACCAGCTGCCCATACACACCTCAACAAAATGGTGTAGTTGAGAGGAAGAATCGCCACCTTATGGAGTTTGCAAGAAGCATGATGTTCCATACCAATGTGCCAAAGAGGTTTTGGGGAGATGCTGTCATGACAGATTGCTATCTAATCAACAAAATTACCACCAAAATTCTTCAAGATCAGTCTCCCCATGAGGTATTGAACAAACAAAGACCCTCCATTGATCACCTTAGGGTATTTGGTTGCTTGTGTTTTGTCTTGATTCCAGGAGAACAAAGAAACAAGCTAGAACTAAGGAGTACTAGAGCAATGTTCATTGGTTATTCACCAAACCAGAAGGGGTATAAGTGCTATTCACCAGAAATCAAGAGGGTTCTTATCTCTAGAGATGTGAAGTTTGCTGAGTATAAAGGGTATCATGATGAGAAGAGTTGGGAGGAAGTCAAGAACTTGTCTCAATCAGCTTCAGATAGGGCGGCCAACTTTAGGAGAGTCATGGAAAGCCTTGGTATAAGCATACCAGTAGAGAGGAGTGCACCTACGCCACCCACATGCAAAGACCATCACTCACCAGATCATGAGAACTTGAGTAATGATGCTGGTGATGAGGCCGCTCCAACTTCTCCTCTTGTTCCTGAGGGGGGGAATCAAATTGAACAACAACAACACCAAGAGGTGATAATTTAAGAGAATTAAGGAGATATTTTTTGAGATTTTAGGTAAAACTTAGAGAGAGAGATGAGATTTCTGTGAGAGAGAGAGAGAGGAAACAAGAATAAGAGAAACATATTTCCTTAGATATTTTTGGTTCATTACAATGGTTATTTAAAGACCATAAGAGGTAGGCAAAGACAAACAGAATAATAGTAAACTAAGATGCTTGCTTGGACGAGGTCTGGCTGATGAAAGGGACAAGACCCAACGGCTGGGAAGACTTAAGCTCACATGTGACCTTTAACATATTTTATTGCTCCCACTTGTGTGCTTCTCGTCCCATTACTCCAACGGTCTCCTCCTCTCCATAATTCAAACCAGATAAGCAAGTCACTCCTTTCCGTGCCTTGATAGTTAGGTTAGGTCATATGTAGCTTGGGTACCACTCCTTGTACGGACAAGCTTGTGTCACAAGGCTTTGTACAGACAGTGTACCTTGCTTCCATCTGAACCTAAACACTAACTTGCCTTCTCTTTTATTGATTCATGTCAACACTCCCCCTCAAGGTTACCATGTGGAACAAGTCAAGCTTGGAATCCATGAAGCAATCCCTCATTAAAACCTTAGTTAGGCAAAACCCAATGGGATAAAAACCAAGTCAAGGAAAAAGAGTAGATCACTTCATGGAGTGGAGATCAGTGACATGAGATATTCATGAGTCCTAACCTCGGAAGTATGGACTCACAGACCTTAGTGCTTGCTGCCTTGGTGAAGATATCAGCCAACTGGTCTTCACTTCTGGTGTAGAATGGGAGAATTACTTTCTGCTCCACTGCTTGTCTCACCTTGTGGAAATCCACCTCTATGTGCTTTGTTCTCTCATGGAACACTGAATTGGTGGCAATGTGTATGGATGCTTGGTTGTCACAGTGCATAGTCATGGGTGTATTGATCCCTATACCCAAGTCTCTCATCAACCCTTTTCTCCATATGAGTTCACTGGTTAATTTCCTCATGGCCCTATATTCAGCCTCAGCACTTGAACAAGACACCACCTTCTGCTTTTTGCTTTTCCAGGTTACCAAGTTGCCTCCAATGAAGGTACAGTAGCCCGTAGTTGATCTCCTATCAACCCTATCTCCAGCCCAATCAGCATCACAATAGCCAACCACCTCAGTGTTGTTGTTACACGCCATCCATACACCTTGACCAGGAGCCTCCCTTAAGTATCTTAAGATCCTCTCCACCATGTTCCAGTGATGAATCTTGGGTGTTTGCATATGCTGGCTCACTTGATTAACAGCAAAACACANATCTCCTATCAACCCTATCTCCAGCCCAATCAGCATCACAATAGCCAACCACCTCAGTGTTGTTGTTACACGCCATCCATACACCTTGACCAGGAGCCTCCCTTAAGTATCTTAAGATCCTCTCCACCATGTTCCAGTGATGAATCTTGGGTGTTTGCATATGCTGGCTCACTTGATTAACAGCAAAACACACATCTGGCCTTGTGATTGTCAAGTAGATCAGCTTCCCCACCATTCTTCTATACTTCTTGACATCCTCAAATGGAGTATCCTCATATTCCCCCTCACGCAACACCTTGTAGTTCTCCTCCAATGGTGTCTTAGCTTTCTTTCCTCCAAGTGTTCCTGCCTCCTTTAAGATGTCCAGAGTGTATTTTCTCTGAGACAAGAACATCCCCTCTTTTGATCTACACATCTCAATGCCGAGGAAGTACCTCAGCTCTCCAAGATCTTTTATATCAAATGCAGCCTTGAGTGAAGCCTTGGTTGAGTTGATCCCTTCTTTATCACTTCCAGTGATAATAATGTCATCCACATAGACAAGAATTACCACTATTCCTTGCTTGCTGGTCAGTGTGAATAAAGTGTGATCAGCTTGAGACTTCACAAATCCTTTCCCATTGAGTGTAGTACTCAGCTTGTGATACCAAGCTCTTGGAGATTGTTTCAAGCCATAGATTGCTTTCTTAAATCTAAGAACGTTCCCTGGCTTAACCATATCTTCTCTACCAAGAGGTGGTCTCATATATACCTCATCTTCAAGCTCTCCTTGTAAGAATGCATTCTTCACATCCATTTGCCATAAATCCCATTCAAGATTCACAGCTAGAGAAAGCAGAATCCTAATGGTATGAAGCTTGGCTACTGGTGCAAAGGTGTCTAGATAATCCTCACCATAGACTTGTGTATATCCTCTTGCCACCAATCTGGTTTTCTTTCTCCCTGGTTTTCCATTTGCAAGATATTTGATGGTGTAGATGAGCCTGCTTGTAACAGCTTTCTTCCCTCTTGGAAGCTCAGTCTCATACCAAGTGTTGTTCTTTTCCATAGCTCCAAACTCATCCTCCACTGATTTTCTCCACTCATTATCCTCCATAGCCTCTGCATAGTTCTTTGGTATCCACTCTTGGTCCACTGAACTNTGGTGTAGATGAGCCTGCTTGTAACAGCTTTCTTCCCTCTTGGAAGCTCAGTCTCATACCAAGTGTTGTTCTTTTCCATAGCTCCAAACTCATCCTCCACTGATTTTCTCCACTCATTATCCTCCATAGCCTCTGCATAGTTCTTTGGTATCCACTCTTGGTCCACTGAACTCACAAATGCTTGATGCTCTTCTGGATATTGAGCTAGGGAGCATGTACCCCTTACTGGCTGTGCGACTGCTTCAGCATTGAAGTAAACTCTTGTGTTGATCCAGTTTGAAGCTGGTTGCCTGACTCTAGTACTCCTTCTCAAGGTAACTATCTGCTCAGGTTCCACTGCTGTATCATCACTGGTTGGCGCCTCCTCCTGAGGTGCATTGTGTAATTCAGACTGTCTCTCATCATGATCATGCGCATTGGACTCTTCAGGTTGAGCTTGCACATGCTGCTCACCATTTCCACTGCCCCCCTCATGATCAGGTTGAGAGATTTCAACACCCTCAGCTTCAGTTCTATCAGGTGTTGGTTCCCCTCTTGGGATAGGCAACAGACTGATCCCCAAGCTCTTCATTACACTTCTAAGGTTGTCTGCTTTGTCTGAGGCTGATTTAGAAAGATCCTTGAGCTCATCCCAACTTTCTCCCTCATAGTAACCTCGTGACTCTACAAACTTCACATCCCTTGATATTAAGACCCTCCTGGTCTCTGGTACATAGCATTTGTATCCCTTTTGGTGAGGAGAGTAGCCAATAAAGACTGCCCTTGTGCTTCTATGCGCCAGCTTGTCTCTTAGTTCTCCTGGTACCAAAACAAAACAAAGACACCCAAACACACGAGTATGATCTATGGATGGTGTAGTTTTATTAAGTACCTGATAAGGAGATTGATCTTGAAGAATCCTAGTAGGAATTCTATTGATCAAGTAGCAGGCTGTAAGAACTGCATCTCCCCAATATCTCTTGGGCATACTGGTATGAAACATCATGCTTCTGGCTACCTCCATGAGGTGTCTATTCTTTCTCTCAGCCAGACCATTTTGTTGTGGAGTGTATGGGCAGCTGGTTTGGTGGATCATCCCATGTTTGGCCAAGTGTTGTTTAAATGCATTGCTGGTGTATTCTCCTCCATTATCTGATCTCAAAATATTTATCTTGGCATTGTAATGGTTAGAGATATAACTTCGAAAATTTATGAATGCATCTAACACCCTATCCTTTGATTGCATCAGTGTGATCCATGTATATTTTGATTTTTCATCTATAAAAGTCACAAAATATTTATGATGTTCTCTAGATAAACATCAGTCCACACATCAGAATGAATGATATCAAAGCAATTTTCATAAATGGTACTTGATTTAGAGAAAACAGATTTGCAATGTTTACCTAAAATACAAGCCTCACAATCACTTTTAAAGGAAATACTAGGCAACATGATGTTTAAGGCTCTAGAATGAGGATGTCCTAAGCTAGCATGCCACAATACAACTTTAGGGAAATCAGAACTAGAATTTAAAGCATGAGATAATTTGGCAGTGAGCTTAGTGTCTTCAAGTAAGTACAAGTCTCCCTTGGTAACACCTTGGCCCAGCAACCTACTTTTTTCAATATCCTGAAAGTAGACCTCATTAGGAGTGAAAGTAACACTGTAATTCAAGTCATTAGTAACTTTTTTAACTGATAACAGATTTGAGGTAAAGCTAGGCATATAAAAAGCTTTTGAATCTTTGTTGAACAGCCTAAGATCACCTACACCTTCAATTGGTACTCTTTCACCATTTGCAATTTTAACATTTCCTAAGGCAGGGACAATGTTTTTAATTAATTTTAAATCACTAATCATGTGATGACTAGCTCCTGAATCTATAACTAAAGGTTTTAGCATATTAAATCCTGTTATAGCATTCAAAGAGGTTCCACAAGCAATAGTATTTAAAGAGTTACCAAAAGGTTACCAAAGTTGTCTCTAAGGAGTTTGATGAGAGCCTCAATATCAGACCTCCTAATGGTCTCATCATGAGTGTTCCTTAAGGCCGAGCCACTGCTGGAAGCTCCTCCCTTTGTCTCACTGGTCTCACTGGTCTGGCGCATGGCCTCACTAGCATCACCAGAGTAGTGTGCTTTGGCTTCATTGTCACCAGTCTTGAACTTATGTGGCTTGAGATGGGGATGAAGTATCCAGTATTTGTCCTTGCCATGGCCCTTCTTCTTGCAATGATCACATACCCACACCTTCTTGTCGTCTGGTTTGTATGAGCTTTTGTTTGCAGCTCCATCAGCAAGGTTGGCAAGAACCAGGTCCTTTTTCCCTCCTCCAAAGAGACCCACTGAACCTTGTTCCTTTTGAATCTCTGAGAAAACTTCATCAAGTGAAGGCAGCTCCTTATTCCTTAGGATGTGCTTAATCAAGTCTCCATAGCTGGGATGGAGAGTGAGTAGTAGCGCAAAGACCTTATCCTGCTCCCTCCTCTGGTTGAGCTTATCCGGATCAGTTGTTACTGGCCTAAGCATCTCTAGTTCAGCCCACAAGGATCTGAACTTCCCAAAGTGTTTTTCAAAATCAGTATCCTCTTGACTGAGATTGTTGATAGCCCTCTTGACTTCAAATACTCTACTGATGTTGGACTTGTTTCCATACACCTTTTGGAGTGTGTCCCACAACTCCTTGGCGGTTTTACAGTAGGAATAACCCTCTTGGAGTGATGGATCAAGGCTGTGCTGAAGAATAGACAACACCAACTGGTCCTCCTGACCTTTCTTCTTGGCGCCAGCATCTACTACCACAACTTCACTACCATCCTCTCTAGGACAGTTTTCTTTGATGGCTTCCCTTCTTCAACAATCTCCCAAAGACCTCTGCCTCCAAGAGCTATTTTAGCAAGTCTGGCCCAATGTAAGTAGTTTGCGCCCTTGAGAGTGACATGAATAACCACCATTCTTGTGGTTGAGTTTGAGTTTTCTTGTAAATCCATTAGTAGCCGCAAAGAATATTAACAAAGAAGAGAAATAGAGATGGTAAGAAGCCGGAGATACTTGAAGAAGAAGAAGTGTGGAACTTACTTGTGAACCAAGACTGTCCGTACAACTTAATTGTGAACCAAGACTGTCCGTACAACACTTCACGAGGAAGTCACCTAAGCTTAACCTAACGTGTCTTAGGAGTCAAGGCAAGTTCAAACTCGTCACTAGCTCAAGCAAGAAGAAGGAGGAGACCGTTGGAGATATTTTGGACAAGAAGAATGAATAAAATAAGACATGGTCACATGTTCCAGTTAAGGACCTTACCGTTTGTGTGAGGTCACTCTCATGCCTTGTGCAGATCCCATTAGTATATTATTTATCTGTACTTAGGCTAGACTATTTTATTGAATTCTGATCAAGGCTTCTTGCCTTTATATACTTGTAAAGCATTAACATTTAATCTAAGGAAAACAATTTCCTCATCTCTCTCTTTTCACTTCACACGGATTCACTCTCTTCCTCCTTTACTTGTTCATCCTTGTTCATCAATTTACTTTCATGGTATCAGAGCACTAAGCTCCTATACCTCTCACTCACTTCCGCAAACACTCTTTACTTACTTCTCTCTTGCATTTGAACCATTCAATTTCTCTGTTCTTGCAAGAATCTCTCTTTGTCCACTAGATAATAGACTGAACCGTGCTTGTTCTTCACGATCTTGCTTACTCTTCACTTTGCTTCAACCAAAATCTCATTTCTCTTAATCTCAGCTTCATTCCTGTGTCCCTGTTCAACCATTTCACTTCACTTTCATCCCACTCTCATTTCACCATTCAAAACTCTCCTATATTACCCACTGGACACTAGCAAGCTGAGATGGAGCACTACAAACCTGTTGTGATTCCGGTTACTTTAAAAGGAGCCAACTACATTACCTGGTCCAGATTGGCCAAAACTGCACTTGGAGGACGAGGTCTATGGGAGCATANGTGAGGCGCCAAGACAAATCACCCAAGGGGCTGATGGCAAGGAGATTGTAGAGGTGGATGAAGGCAAATGGGGTCAGGAGGACCTCATGGTGCTGTCTTCCTTGCAAGGCTCTCTTGACACTCCAATAATGGAAGCTTACTCTCATTGTGAAACCGCAAAACAGCTATGGGAGACACTTCACAAGGTTTATGGCAACACTTCAAACTTGACAAGGATCTTTGAAGTAAAGAGAGCCATAAACAACTTACAACAAGAAGAAATGGACTTCACCAAGCATCTTGGGAAGTACAGCCAGCTATGGTCTGAACTTGACATGCTACGGCCAAGCACAAATGACCCAAACATTATTGAAGAAAGGCGTGAGCAAGACAAAGTCTTTGGGTTGCTTCTCACACTCAATCCGAACTTCAATGATGTACTTAAGCACATATTAAGAGCTAAGGAGCTCCCAAGCTATGATGATGTGTGTGCTCAACTTCAGAAGGAGCTTGGTCAGATGGTTTGTTGGGTGGGAAAGGAGAATTATCTATGGCCAACAAGGTGGAGAAGGTGGAGAATGCGGCAGCCAACAAAGGGCACTTCAAACCAAGCGGTGGTGGAGGAGATAGACAAGTAACTTGCGAGCACTGTAAGAAGCTTGGGCACTCTAAGACCAACTGCTGGGTCCTTCATCCCCATCTCAGACCATCCTCTGCCAACAAATCCAATCAAGGCCGAGCTCATGAAGCTAGAGCTCAAGAAGGTGTCCAATCAAACCACACCTCTATGCGCATGGGAGATGATGGAAGAGCCATGGCAGCAACTTCTCAGCCATCCAATGATGACACATTCATCCGCAAATCTGACTTTGAGGCCCTTATAAAAGCTCTCAATGCCAACTCGAGTAACCTTAGTAGTTATGCTTTAAATTCCATTATTAAGACTGCTGAACCTACTAGACCATTGATAATTGACTCAGGGGCTTCACATCACATGATTAGGGATGTAAACCTCATTAGTAATGTCAAACCTGCTCTAGGTAGTGTTCTAATTGCAATTGGAGATAGTATACCTATTACTGGTGTAGGAAACCTGATGTTAGTTGATAAAGAATCACAAGCATTGTATATGCCTAGTTTCACATCTAATTTATTGTCAGTAAAAAGAGCCACTAATGATCTTAATTGTAATGTGATTTTTAGTCCTAATGAGGTGTGCTTTCAGGATATTGAGACCAGTAAGATGCTGGGAAAAGGTGTGAGCAATGGAGACCTCTATGTGCTTAAGGACACCAAGCTTAGATCGGATTTATCTTATGCTTTGAAATCTACTTCTGTTTTAGCTAGTGATGAGT
>CAKOAT010800709.1:136475-152372 GCA_932364175.1 Eruca vesicaria subsp. sativa | reverse complement strand
ACAACAAAGCCTTTACAAGGCAGATTTGTCTTGAAATGGTTATGGAAATGGAATGATGGTATGTGTGTGTATCAAGACTAGAAACGTGTGTATAAGAGTGATTAAGTGTTTTAGTGTTTAAGAAAGGGAGAGATTAAAGGGATTCTAGCCAAGAACACACACTTTATTATGAAGGAGGAGAGGCAATGCCTTCTCACACGCTTAAGAGTTTACAAATGAGCATACACTTGCTTTTATAAGCTTTACAATCTGAAACCATTAAACCTACATATAATGGCTGATAATAACTTGAATAATGGATGGCTAGGATCAGTCTTGGTCTGGTCTTTGGTCTTGAACGAAATGGTTGTGATTGGTTGATTCAAACTGGTCAAAGAAGGCTGCACTCTCATTGGCTCTCCTTAGGCTCCCATGAACCTTCCCATGTATCTGTCGAGATACATGGTCAATACATAGTCAAGAGAAAGCTCACGCCAGCCTGTTTCCAGCTCTTCAAGCTCCTCTGACTTTGCCCCAACGGTCACAATATTCAAACCAACACGCCACAAAGCTCATTTCTTCATTTTTGCTGATTTGGTTCTTGTCTTGTGTCACAAGTTCCTTGTGACCCAAGATATCCCAATAGTGATCACTATTCTCAATCGTGATCTCAATAGTGACCACCAAACCCTATTTATGCACAAACTCAAATGGTCACACTAGAATGGAGTTTTGTTAACTTGAAGAAATGAAATGGACACAACAAGCTTTGAGAGTGAAGATGGTCCATGGTACAAGAATAGGGCAAGGTCTTTAGAGATTGTCCAGAAGAAGTCTATGGAGCTTCAAGAGTGTCTGGGAGTGTCTATAAAGGTGAAGCAGAGTCTGGGAAATGCTTCGGATGGTCTTGGGTTGATGTGGTTCAAGAATGGAGGAAGATGAGTGAAGTTTGGGAGCTGCGGTACGGATGGCCGTACGGCTGTACGGACTGTACGGACATCCGTACGTCCAACCTCAACCAAACTTCACCAAACTCATTTAAATGGAGTCTACAAAGCTTGGGCATCAAGATAACACCTTGGCACATCACACCAGATCAATAACTTGTATCACAAGGCACATGAAACGTGTGATACAAGGTATTGAAGTGAGAAGTTATGAAATGATCATTAAAGGTGTGATGTGCAAGTTAGCTAAGGGTCTGATCCGTGTGGGATCTTTTTGTGTGAGCAAAGAGCATATGCTGAGCATCTTGAGANAAAGGTATCTGATCTTGTTTGGAGGTTGAGTGTTGTTTCAGGTTAATTCAAGGATATACACCTTCTCCAAGACAAGAGTAAGATGTAGTCCATTGTGTGGGGCAATGGAGGTTGCTTGTGGTGTAGAGGCTGGTTGAAGAAGCGCAGTCCAGAAGGATGTTGAGCTCCTGGTCCAAGACACACAAGAAGAGAAGGTCACTACCTAAGTCAAGAGGAAGACCGGTGATCCATGGGTACTTGAAGCTGAAGGCAAGAAGGAAGATCAGTGATTTAAGCGCAGCTGTTAGGGTGGTGTGCTCCTGGTCTTGAAGGCTCTATGAGTCTCAGTTCAAGCTTGAACCTATACTCAATTCAAGCTTGAGGTGGGGATTCAGATGAGCCACCTGAAGCGCCAAAGTTCAAGACCTGTTCCTCCTTACCATTACAAGAGAAAGAAGATGTTGTCATCCGGGTTTAGGCTGTGGCAAAGCTTAGACAAGAGAGCATTCAGAGAGCTCTTGGCTGGTGTGAAGAAGAGGTTACTCTAGCAATGCGGCTTCAGATGTTGAGGTGGTTGTAGAGAGCTGATGTTCAACTAGCATTCCAAGAAGGTGGCAAGATCAGAAGTGAGTAATGGTTTGTATGGTGGATCATTGAAGCAGTCCTTCCAAGCTTGACTTGTTCCACATGGTCAAGCTTGAGGGGGAGTGTTGAGAAGGCTTCAATTGTTAGATTTTCAGAGTACAAGGCTGTGTGTGAGTGTGATGAACAACAAAGCCTTTACAAGGCAGATTTGTCTTGAAATGGTTATGGAAATGGAATGATGGTATGTGTGTGTATCAAGACTAGAAACGTGTGTATAAGAGTGATTAAGTGTTTTAGTGTTTAAGAAAGGGAGAGATTAAAGGGATTCTAGCCAAGAACACACACTTTATTATGAAGGAGGAGAGNGGCACATGAAACGTGTGATACAAGGTATTGAAGTGAGAAGTTATGAAATGATCATTAAAGGTGTGATGTGCAAGTTAGCTAAGGGTCTGATCCGTGTGGGATCTTTTTGTGTGAGCAAAGAGCATATGCTGAGCATCTTGAGAGGATAAGGAACCAGCTGTAAAGTGGACTGGCTGTAAAGAGAAAGCTAAAGGCAAAACGAGATGAGTGAATCTGGCCACATAAGGAGGATCATTCATGGGAGCCTTTAATCTCCTTTTTGCCTCAGTTTGAATGGACCAATCCCAATCCAGCTCGCCAAGACCAAAGACCAGTCTCACTCTCATCCAAACCGTCCATCTTCAAGTGTGTTATCAGCCTTAGGATTTAGGTTAATGATTTCAGATTGTAAAGAGCTATATAAGCTCATTGTATGCAGATTGTAATGCTTAAGCGTGTGAGAAGGCATTGCCTCTCCTCCTTCATAATAAAGTGTGTGTTCTTGGCTAGAATCCCTTTAATCTCTCCCTTTCTTAAACACTAAAACACTTATACACTCTTAAACTATCTTATACACACGTTTCTAGTCTTGATACACACATATACCATCATTCCATTTCCATAACCAAACTAAGCTCAAATCTGCCTTGTAAAGGCTTTGTTGTTCATCACACTCACACACAGCCTTGTACTCTGAAAATATAACAAGTTTTAGCATCTTAGGTCAACATTGGTCTTGTACGGATCCGTACGGTCCGAGTACATCCGTCCGTACCAAATCCGTACAAGCCCTAACCCTAAGTTTGCACACTACTCCATTTCTTCCCAAATGATGTCAAAGTCACTTCTTGACTTGACCCTAAACTTGCACCAGCCTTAGATCACTCCTTGACCTTCTTAGACACTCCTAAAGCTCTTCCATAGCTTCCTGGAGATCAAACCCTAATCTTGCACCAGACTCAATCTCAACCCAACACCTTTGTTTTCTCTTTTTATTTCTTCAAGTTAATACTCCCCCTCAAGCTTGACTTTAGAGATCCTAAGTCAAGCTTGGAACCTTGAAGAACTCCCTCATTAAAAACCTTACAAGCTTGGCCTTGTAAGGAAAAGAGTAGAGCCTTCAAGGCCTAGGGATTGGTCAGTGGGTCTTTGTGTTCTCATCAGTGTGTTGGACACACACAGACCCTGGATCATGGCCTAAACGTGATGTGCAATTCAATGGCTTCATTGCCCATCACCAACATACCACACACGCCTTCATGGATCTCTTCTTTGGACTTCTTGGTGTCTTCCCTTCACTCTTGGCTTCTTGCCTTCTCATTCTGGTCAGATCACACGTCCACCTTCTTCTTGTCTTCTTAAGCATCAAAGTAAGGTACCTGATAAATCATTCCATAAATGTATCAGTTCTCAAGAGATAAACCTATCATTCATATATAAAAGAGTTAAGATCAGGTTTACTCCCTTGTCTAGATAGTGAGGAGTGGCTTCTCTTTGATCAGCCACTTGTATCCTCACTCACTAAGCTTCAAAGCTCCATCTCTTATCATGCAAGCTCATCCACACTCCCCCTCAAGCTTGAGACCAAGTATAGATGAAGGTTCAAGCTTGCAAGGTGAGCGCATGTTAATTCCATGATAAGTCTTGTGGAGGGCACCACCATCTCTTCTAGACTTGATGCTTATTATCCACTCCATCACCATTGCATTGAGGAGATACCTCAGTCCACTCAACATGCACTCCTCACTTAGCTTGTTGAGTGACCTTCTTCTTCCCTCACTCCGGCATGATCTCTCCTAGATCAGCTTGCAATGGCCTTGAGTAACAAGGGTCATTGAGCTTAAGGATCATTAGGTGGCTCACTTTGCTCCCGTCCTCAAGCTTGGATTGTTTATATGTCCAAGCTTGAAGTGAGCCTGAATGAGCCTAAAGATCAGGAGCACACCATTTACATGGACTGTGCATCACCACTGATCACCCCTTCCCTTTTAACTCCAATGCCTTATGGTTATCAGTCTCCTCCAGACTTAAGTGATAACCACACGGTCTTCCTCTTTCTTGGTTTGATGATGGACAAGGGAACCTCATGTGCACCTGAAACATCACTCAAACTCCAGCAAAGATAAGACATAATGCATTGGCATTTGCCAATGTCTTACTAGCTCTGCACTTAGATGGCCACTTATTAATTAAGATCCATCTAATGCCAGCTTCATTCTCTAAATGCAAGCAAGTTCTTATCCAGAATCAATACAAGACATTTAGGCAACCTCATAATNCCATCTAATGCCAGCTTCATTCTCTAAATGCAAGCAAGTTCTTATCCAGAATCAATACAAGACATTTAGGCAACCTCATAATCAATATGCAACAACCTTAAGTGATTCTAATGCAAGCTAGCTGGATAAGAATTTTAATCTAACATCCTAGCAACACAAGACATTAAGAACCAGGCTAAGCCATATTATTATGAGCCATAAGACCATGCATTAACCTTAATCAGATTCTACTCATGTATGCAAGCTATCACCAAGCAACATTTAGAACTGGGATTAAGCATTTTTTAAATTCTCATATACCAAACAAGACATTAATAAGCAACCTAGGACAGATTCAAGATTATATCATCAAGCAATATCATCACAATATCCTCAGGTTTCAATCACACAACTCAACACACAACACAATAATTATCACAAGCTCAATATCAAGATGGTTTAAGAATCGCTTACTAAAGGAACCAGATTGGTTCCCTAGTTTTTGCTTCAAACCGGCCAAGGCTGTGGTTGAGCTTTGGAGTCTGGATCGTCACCCACCTCCTTCTCCTTCACACCATGGCCTCCATCTTGTACCAAACAGCTCAAAGACCCCTCCTTTCTTCAAGACTTCTAGACGCCATGGACTGGACACCTTCTTCTTTGAACCGGATGGATGAAAGCTCATGGATAAGGCGCCTTTGGAGTGGCCTCTCCTTACACCTTTGCTTCCAAGAACAATCACCGTCAGGCTTGTAATGATAGAGGATGAGGAACCACGGACAGTAATCAAGCTTCAGTCTTCTTCTTCATGTATGGACTGAACCGGATATATCTTGTCTTCATGGTTTGTTTTTGAGCTGAGGGATGGAGCTGTGATTTGCGGAAGCTAAACACCAAAAACTGATGAACACAGCTCTGATACCATGTTAGATTATTAGAGTAAAAGGCTGTGTGTGAGTGTGATGAACAACAAAGCCTTTACAAGGCAGATTTGTCTTGAAATGGTTATGGAAATGGAATGATGGTATGTGTGTGTATCAAGACTAGAAACGTGTGTATAAGAGTGATTAAGTGTTTTAGTGTTTAAGAAAGGGAGAGATTAAAGGGATTCTAGCCAAGAACACACACTTTATTATGGAGGAGAGGCAATGCCTTCTCACACGCTTAAGAGTTTACAAATGAGCATACACTTGCTTTTATAAGCTTTACAATCTGAAACCATTAAACCTACATCTAATGGCTGATAATAACTTGAATAATGGATGTCTTGGATCAGTCTTGGTCTGGTATTTGGTCTTGGACGAAATGGTTGTGATTGGTTGATTCAAACTGGTCAAAGAAGGCTGCACTCTCATTGGCTCTCCTTAGGCTCCCATGAACCTTCCCATGTATCTGTCCAGATACATGGTCAATACATAGTCAAGAGAAATCTCACGCCAGCCTGTTTCCAGCTCTGCAAGCTCCTCTGACTTTGCCCCAACGGTCACAATATTCAAACCAACACGCCACAAAGCGCATTTCTTCATTCTTGCTGATTTGGCTCTTGTTTTGTGTCACAAGTTCCCTTGTGACCCAAGATATCCCAATAGTGATCACTATTCTCAATAGCGATCTCAATAGTGACCACCAAACCCTATTTATGCACAAGCTCAAATGGTCACACTAGAATGGAGTTTTAGTATCTTGGGTCAACATTTGTCTTGTACGGATCCGTACGGTCCGAGTACATCCGTCCGTACCAAATCCGTACAAGCCCTAACCCTAAGTTTGCACACTACTCCATTTCTTCCCAAATGATGTCAAAGTCACTTCTTGACTTGACCCTAAACTTGCACCAGCCTTAGATCACTCCTTGACCTTCTTAGACACTCCTTAAGCTCTTCCATAGCTTCCTGGAGATCAAACCATAATCTTGCACCAGACTCAATCTCAACCCAACACCTTTGTTTTCTCTTTTTCTTTCTTCAAGTTAATATCAATGATCACGTATGAGAGTACTTGGTGGTTATTCAAAGAGGGGAAGCTAATCTAGTGAAGGGCAGTTCACGGATGGTTACCAATGAAGAAGAAGCAACCAAGACTTGGTATTAAGAAGTGTGGAGAAGTGTGGTGATGTGCAAGGAAGTTCAGATTACTCTTGCATCACCTTGAGGGCTATGATCCAGGGTCTTTGTGTCAATGAGGGTGATACCAAGACACAAAGACCCACTGGCCATGGTGCGGCCCTGGATAGGAAGACCTTGTCCCAATCACACTTGAGGGATGATGGGTGGTTCCTTGAGCTTGAGAAGCTCCAGGACGTTGGGTGATCTTCAAAATAGGGCTGTGGAATGCCCTAAAGTTTTTTAGCGACTCCTGAGACACAGGATAACCCTGCTTCATATCTAGGATGAATCACGGAAGCTCACGCTACCTACTGTGACAAAGAGATCCTCTTCCACGTGAACAAGAAAGATAGGTCCCCAAAGAGACGTGTTTAAAAGCCAAAAGCTCTGTTTTTATTAAAAGAATGCGTAAGTTACAATATGTGCAGCTTTTGGCTTATATAAAGAACATAAAAAACCCTAACTAGAAAACCACCTAATTCTAATCCAAAGAGGAAAACCAAAACCAAATCCTATTTCTAATTGGTTTATGAAAACGAAATCCTAATCCTAATAGGTTTAGAATTACAAGAAATCAGAAATCCACCTAAACTAAGTAAATCGACCAACTTAAACGAAGCTGGTTTATCCTTCCAGTTCTTGGGCTTGTAAGGCCTTTCTTCAGCAAACACTTTCGTAGGCACGTCCATGTTAAGGCCCAGCTCGTCCTTGATGTCCTCATGGTCCAGTTTGCACACAAAGAGATCCTTCTTGATCCATGTAACACTCTGCTCCATTGAATTCTTATGTAAATGCCATCTTTGTCCAATCTCTATGTATATCTTGCTAGCTGGACGTCTCTTTTGATTGATCTCATGTCTCCCATGCTGATCTAAAGTCTGATTAAGTGTATCAAAGGCTGCAACATGAGTGACCTTGGTCTTCTCTCTGTCCATTATCTCTCTGATCAGATCATTAAAGCTTTTATACAGCTTATTAGATTGTGCCTTGATCACTCTCCTAGCTGCTTCAAAGTTGGTTTTCAAATCCCTCAAGTTAAGGCTGGTCAAGATCACACCATCCCCTCCTCCTTTAATAGGATTTGTCCTCAAATCCGAACCCTCTAAGATGATAAACACGTTGACATCCTGCTCCTCATAAACTGCTCTGGCTGTAAACACTCTTAGCACACAAGACATCTCAGAAAGTAAAGCTGGCTCTTCATGACCGGCTAAGAACCTTCTTCTACACTCTTGTGGACGCACCAATCCCATATGGTTGAGAATAAGTAGATTCTAGCCATCTCTCAACCCATCTAGATCCAAACTCAAAGTGATTGGACTGATATGATTCTCCTGATCAGGAGGTCGTGTACAATGATCCCCATTCGCACTCTGGAGTCTAGGACCGTGCCTTGCCTCTTTTTTTCGGTCATCCCTGGTATTTCCACACTCTCCCACAAGCCAACTCCAGTCAACAGGTAGAGGAAAGAATTCAATCTTGAATATGTCTTCTCTGGATAAACTATATTGTACCAATAAAGGCGTTTGATACAGTCTCCTCCTAGACCCCATATCAGCATGAATCACGTGTTGTCTTGGTCTAGGATGATGAGGCCAAAGTTGCAAGTCTTTGAGTAGTTTATGCAATTCGGTTTTGCTCTCTTTCTTCCTGTCTTTGCTGCTGATTTGAGTTACACTTACCCCTCCTCGTTTGATAGGATTTGACCTCAAATCCTGCTCTTTGAGGATGAATATTTTGTGCACACTCAGCTTGGTTGTTGCTCTTTGCACCAGAATGTCTTTATTGCTCTTAAACTCACATAGATTTCCTCCTGGTTCAAAGACAAAGTTGTGCAGCTCTTTGAAAATCTTTAAGTGATCCATGAGACTGATTCTAACACAAACAAGAGGCTTGATCAGTGAATAATAAGAAGCAAATCTAATGCATCCACCTTGTTCAATCAAAATATCAGATGACTCCTTATGAACTACAAGCGCCGCATCAAGTTTTCCTTCTTCTTTAGCCTTTGTTAGGTCAAGAATATGACCACACAAAGCTACTGATACGTGCTCCTCTTGCTGTACTTGGTTGAATGAATATTCTTCTTGACAATGAGTGTTTAGAACTGATTCAATCTCAGGTATCTTCTCAGGTTCCTTCTCAGCCTTTTGTGAGCATGGCTTAGAAGTCTCCTTTGCTGTTTTCCAGACTTTGTTTGTTGATAGCTCGGGAACTAGGTGGATGTTTTCTTTTGCTCCTGGTGAAGCCCTAGACCAGCGCCCAAACTGATCCAAAGCAAGTAATTTTGCCTCCTTGGACTTTTTTAGGTCTGATTTATTCCACCTTTGCTTGCTGTCACGTTCTCTCATGATTTGGTTGAAGATCTCAGCTGCTAGGTCATCCAGTTGTTGTTCACTAAAGATCAAAGTCTGGTTTTCTGCAACTCTCTTCCTTGTTGCTTGTTGTTGTTTGGCTCTGATACCACATGGTGCGGCATTGGAAAGGAAGACCTCATCCCAATCACACTTGAGGGATGATGGGTGGTTCCGTGAGCTTGAGAAGCTCTAGGACGTTGGGTGATCTTCACAATAGGGCTGCAGAATGCCCTAAAGTTGTTTAGCGACTCCTGAGACACAGGATAACCCTGCTTCATGTCTAGGATGAATCACGG
Organism: Eruca vesicaria subsp. sativa; assembly: GCA_932364175.1. Taxonomy (NCBI): domain Eukaryota; kingdom Viridiplantae; phylum Streptophyta; class Magnoliopsida; order Brassicales; family Brassicaceae; genus Eruca; species Eruca vesicaria. The sequence continues at coordinate 143,209 of CAKOAT010800709.1, read as the reverse complement.
AAGCTCACGCTACCTACTGTGACAAAGAGATCCTCTTCCACGTGAACAAGAAAGATAGGTCCCCAAAGAGACGTGTTTAAAAGCCAAAAGCTCTGTTTGTATTAAAAGAATGCGTAAGTTACAATATGTGCAGCTTTTGGCTTATATAAAGAACATAAAAAACCCTAACTAGAAAACCACCTAATTCTAATCCAAAGAGGAAAACCAAAACCAAATCCTATTTCTAATTGGTTTATGAAAACCAAATCCTAATCCTAATTGGTTTAGAATTACAAGAAATCGGAAATCCACCTAAACTAAGTAAATCGACCAACTTAAACGAAGCTGGTTTATCCTTCCAGTTCTTGGGCTTGTAAGGCCTTTCTTCAGCAAACACTTTCTTAGGCACGTCCATGTTAAGGCCCAGCTCGTCATTGATGTCCTCATGGTCCAGTTTGCACACAAAGAGATCCTTCTTGATCCATGTAACACTCTGCTCCATTGAACTCCTATGTAAATGCCATCTTTATCCAATCTCTATGTATATCTTGCTAGCTGGACGTCTCTCTTGATTGATCTCATGTCTCCCATGCTGATCTAAATTCTGATTAAGTGTATCAAAGGCTGCACCATGAGTGACCTTGGTCTTCTCTCTATCCATTATCTCTCTGATCAGATCTTTAAAGCTTTTATACAGCTTATTAGATTGTGCCTTGATCACTCTCCTAGCTGCTTCAAAGTTGGTCTTTAAATCCCTCAAATTAAGGCTGGTCAAGATCACACCAGGCCAATCCCTAGGCCTTGTAAGGCTCTACTCTTTTCCTTGTGAGGGTTTTATCCCTAAGGAGGGTTTTCTCTCATAAGGTTTTTAATGAGGGAGTTCTTCAAGGTTCCCAGCTTGACTTAGGATCACTAGAGTCAAGCTTGAGGGGGAGTGTTAACTTGAAGAAAAGAAATGGTATTGAGAGAGAGAGAGATGGTCAAGTGAAAGATTAGGGTTAGAGCTCCGGGAAAGCAATTGTGTGCTTTAGGAGTGTCTAAGATGATCAAGGAGTGATCTAAGGCTGGTGCAAGGTTAGGGTCAAGTCAAGGAGTGACTTAGACACCATTTGGGAAGAGATGGAGTAGTGTGCAAGTTTAGAGTTAAGGCTTGTATGGATTTGGTACGAACCGATGTACTCGGACCGTACAGATCCATACAAAACCAAAGGACCTTAAGTTGCATAAACTTCACTCTAGAGATGAACCATTTGAGCTAAAGGAGATGAGGGTTTGGTGTTACTATTGAGATGACTTGGGTCACAAGGAACTATTAGTTACTTGTGACACAAGGTGTTAAACCAAACCAGAAAAGTGATATTCAAATTGTGTGAGCATGTGGTGTGTTATGGACGTTGGGAGTGTGTGTAAAGGCAAGGAATATGCCTCAGCATCTTAAGAGATAAGAAACCAGGCTGGAAAGGTAAAGGTGATAAATGTGCTTTACCTTTCCATGCCTTATCCTCCCAAAAGCTCCCAAAAGTTCATCTTGGCCCTTTAATTCAAATGGGGTGCATCTCAGCCATTCTTTAAAGTCCAAGCAGCCAGCTATGACCAAGACCAGTCTACTCTCCATCTAAACCATCCATTCTATCAAGTTAATATTATCCATTAGATGTAGGTTTATATTTCTGGATCTTGTATTGCCTATATAAAGGCATCATTGGCGATTTGTAATGCTTAAGGGAGTTGGGGGATTTCCCTCTCCACTTCTAAATAAGAGTGTTCTTGAATCAGTCTCCCTTTAATGTACCTCTTTCTAAACTTATAAATCTCTCTAAAATCTATCTTATTCTCTTATACACTAGTTTCTGATTTATAAACTCTCTTGAAAGATCAGACCCTCTCATAATCATTTCAAGCTCTTATCTTGCTCCATTGGAGCTGTTCTTTCACACACAGCCTGAGCTCTGAATAACCAACATGGTATTCTCAGGCTGTGTGTGAAAATACAGCTCCAATGGAGCAAGATAAAAGCTTGAAATGATTAAGAGAGGGTCTGATCTTTCAATAGAGTTTATCTTGCTCCATTGGAGCTGTTCTTTCACACACAACCTGAGCTCTGAAAAACCAACATTTGGGAGATTACTTTCATACCAAGTATCATTTCTTATCATAGCTCCAGATTCATTGGCCACAGCTTCTCTCCATTCCTTGTCTTGAATAGCCTCCTCATAACTTCTTGGCACTTAGTTCTCATCCAAGCTCTCAACAAACATACAATGCTCATCCGGAAACTTAACAAAGGAGCATACAGCTTGAGAGGGATGTTTAACAGCTTGTGCATTGTAATACACTCTTGTTTTAACCCAATCAGAGGCTGAGCGCCTTGTCCTTGTACTTCTCCTTAGTGGTTGCTGAACTACTTCCTCATTCTACTCCTCTTCTACTCCTTGATCCTCCACATCTTCATTATCCTCATGAGATGCACCTTGATCAAGAGACCCGAAACCAGTCTCTCCTTGTACTTCACTTCCACTTGTATCTTCATTCTGTTCACTCACAACTTCAGTCTCATCTGAACCAGCTTGATCAGTGCTTTGTCTTGCTTCATTCTCTCCCCCCCCCTCACTATCAAGATGGGAAGTAGAAGGTTGAGTAGGTTGCTTTGGATCCTGGGTAGTCTTGATCCCTAACCTCTCCAAAATGATTCTCAAGGTACCCGCTTTATCTGATGTAAGATCCTTCAACTCATCTTGGTTATTTTCTTCATAGAACCCTCTATCTTCAAGGAACTTCACATCACGAGACACCAACACTCTCCTTCATCTTGGTTATTTTCTTCATAGAACCCTCTATCTTCAAGGAACTTCACATCATGAGACACCAACACTCTCCTTGCAACTGGATCATAACACTTGTACCCTTTTTGACTAGAAGAGTATACAATGAACATGGCTTTAGGACTCTTTGCTTCAAGCTTATTCCTCAGCTCTCCCGGAATCAGAACATAGCAAAGACATTCAAAGACTCTCATGTGATCTAGGGATGGCTTGTACTTGTTGAGAACCTCAAAAGGAGACTGGCCGTCTAGAACATAGGTAGGGGTACGGTTGATTAAGTAGCAGGAGGTAGCAACATCATCACTCCAGAATCTCTTAAGAACATTAGCTTGAAACATCATAGACCTTGCTACTTCCATAAGGTGTATATTCTTTCTCTCCGAGACTCCATTCTGCTGAGGGGTATAGGGGCAGCTAGTTTGATGTAGAATCCCATGTTGAGCAAGATGGTCTTTGAATGCATGGCTTTTGTACTCTCCTCCATTATCTGTTCTAAAAATTTTAATCTTGGCATGATAATGGTTAGTCACATAAGCTTGAAAATTCCTAAATGCATCAATGACCCTATCTTTTGAAGGTATAAGTGTTAACCATGTGTATTTAGATTTTTCATCCATGAAGGTTACAAAATACTTATGGTTCTCTCTAGAAACACTAGGAGCAGTCCAAACATCAGAGTGAATTAAATCAAAACAATTTTCATAGATAGTTTCAGATTTCTTAAAAACAGTTTTACAATGCTTGCCTAAAATGCAAGCTTCACAATCTTTGTTTTCAAATACAACACCTGGTAACATTATTTTTAAAGCTCTAACATGTGGATGTCCTAGTCTAGCATGCCACAGAGCACATTTATTCAAAACAGAAGCAGTACTAAAGCAACTATAAGCAGGAATGGAAGCTAAGTATTGTAGAACATAAAGCTCTCCTTTGGTAACTCCTTTCCCAATCATCTTGTTACTTTCAATATCCTGAAACCTCACATCATTAAAGGTAAATATAACATTGCAATTTAAATCTTTAGTACACCTTTTTACTGATAAAAGATTAGAGGCAAATTCAGGGATATACAAGGCTCTAGATTCTTTGTTAAACAAATTCAGTTTGCCTACACCTCTTATATCAATTTTATCTCCATTAGCAATCATTACTTTACCCTTAGCCGGTTCAATATCACTTATCAATCTACTATGACTTATCATATGATGAGTAGCACCAGAATCAATTATCAATGGTTTAGACATGGTTTCAGCATTATAAGCATTTTTAAGATCAGCCTTACTCATACTAGCCATTCTAACCATTTCTAAAGGTTCTCTAAATTCACTAGTGATCAAAGTAGCACCAAGAGAGTAAGGAGAGATGTTACCATTGTCCTTGAGCATCTTGATAAGATCCTCAATGTCTGATCGCCTGATGTAGTCATTCCCATTGTTGCGGCTGCTTGTGGAAGCATTCCCACCAGTGTAAGCAACAAGGAACTTGCTCTCAACAGCTTCACGGTTCTCACCCTCACTTCCTTTGCTAGTACCAGCACCATTTGTTCCCTCAGTCATGTGAGCTTTCCCTTCCTTCTCCTTCAAGAACTTAGCCGGCTTGAGATGTGGGTGAAGGATCCAGCACTGACTCCTTTTGTGGCCATGCTTCTTGCAATGGTCACATGTTCCATTGAACCTCCTATCCTCAGACCTCCCATAAGCTCCCTTGTTGGCTTGATGAGCTTCACTTTGTGGTTCCTGAACAACAAGATTCGCCAAAGACAGGTCACTCTTCCCTCGAAACAACCCAATAGAACCCTGCTCCTTTTGGATTTGAGCACAAACATCTTCTAAGCATGGAAGCTTCTCTGCCCTCAGCATGTGTTTTATCAACCCGTTGTAAGCTGAGTTGAGAGTGAGGAGAAGTCCAAAGACTTTATCCTGCTCACGCCTCTCAATCAACTCATCCTCATTAGTGGTACTTGGTCAGAGCATCTCCAACTCAGACCATAGAGCGGTGCCCGGAACCTCCCTAGATGCTTGGTAAACTCCATGTCTTCTTGAACCAACCCATTGATTGCTTTCTTCACTTCAAAGACCCGGCTGAGGTTTGACACATTCCCATACACCTTCTTCAGTGTATCGCAGAGATCCTTTGCCCTTTTGCAGTAGCTGTAAGCCTCTAGAATAGATTGATCTAGAGATCCTTGCAACACGGACAGAACAAGCAAGTCATCTTGCTCCCACTTCTCTTCATCACATGACACCACCTCAGTGTCTCCTTCTTGTGTAATGAGCTTGGGAGCTTCATCCAAAGTGATATGGCTCCACAATCTCTTACTTCCCACGGCAGTCTTCACCAACCTTTGACCAAAGTAAGTAGTTTCCCCCTTTAAGGGTAACCAGCACCTTCATCTTCATGTTACTCTCCATCTTCAAGCGCTTGACTTTAAAAGCTTCTTGAGTATGAATAAACAACCCACGGAACACCAAAGAACCCGGACTAAGTCTTCAAGCCACTACCAAACCACTCTCAAGACAATAGAAGTCTTGGAGTACACAAGAACACAATCCGGAACCAAGAGAAAGTAAAGAGATTTTACGAAGAAAATAACAAAGCTTTGAAAAGAACAAGAACACTAAACCCAGATTTGAGCTAACCTGGCTCTGATACCATATTGTTTTTATGTTAATCTGAGTTTAGTAAGATAGAAAGAAGAGATTAAGAGACTAAGAACAGGTTTAGGACGAGGTTTAAGAGAGATTGAGAGAGTTTTAAGAACCAGATTCAATAGTAACTAAAGAGACTAAGAGAGACTCAAAACTTGCTTAGCTTTATTAATAATCAGAGGTTACATTTATATAGGAGAGGTTACAAGGGTTTTCAGGCTGAGAGAGAGTTGAATAAACGTGTGGAGTCAAGGAAGGAGTAGGCGCCTAATTCAAATGAGAGGAGGAGGAAGCTCACACGCGTGTGGCATAAGGCATCTTGGACTAGATGCCTTTGCCTTTCCAGCTGTAGCTGAGCCTTCCCCTTATCTTTAAACGGTCATATCTTTCCTTGTGTACTAGTCATTCCGTGTACACTAGTCACTCCCTCCCTTCTAAGTAGAGTCTTCTTCCTTCTTTACTTGCCGAGCACACTTCACCATATTTACCATGGTAACTCTCATTTTTACCATGGTAACTATTTGTTGTAAGGACACAACTACTCCCTAAGCCTCTTTTCTCCTCTTTTGTGTAAACCTCTTATCTCTTATTTCAACACAACTCAACACAAGTCTCTCATCAACCCTTTGATCCATATGAGTTCACTGGTCAATTTCCTCATGGCTCTATATTCAGCCTCAGCACTTGAACAAGACACCACCTTCTGCTTCTTGCTCTTCCAGGTTACCAAGTTGCCTCCAATGAAAGTGCGGTAGCCCGTAGTTGATCTCCTATAACCCCTATCTCCAGCCCAATCAGCATCACAATAGCCAACCACCTCAGTGTTGTTGTTACACGCCATCCATACACCTTGACCAGGAGCCTCCCTTAAGTATCTTAAGATCCTCTCCACCATGTTCCAGTGATGAATCTTGGGTGTTTTCATATGCTGGCTCACTTGATTAACAGCAAAACACACATCTTAATAAACTCCTAGGATGCTGCTCTGGAAAGATAAGGATAGATCCTTGTATAAACGAATCTGAGACTCAAGTTTATCTAGGTGATGGATCGTATGGTGACACAAGAGGCTGCGGAAGAGGCTTCTTGATACTCCTAGGCTTAGATCGGATATGAAACACCTTACTAAAGCCCTTAGATGTTGGATATTACACACCAACAGACTGGATATTACACACCAGACACTCGTTTACTTGTAAGCAAAAGAGAAAGAAAAACACAAAGGTTTTTGATAAAAGAAAGCTGAATAATCCTTAGGTTTGTCGACACACACATATATATAGGG
>CAKOAT010800709.1:125313-136375 GCA_932364175.1 Eruca vesicaria subsp. sativa | reverse complement strand
TCCTTTATTTAATGTGGTAATGAAATAAAAACTTAGGATAAAAGATAGCCTAAGGTTCGAGATATTATCTAGGTGATATGAATAGCAAGACTAAGGCCTCATTAAAAACCTACTTATGCAAAACCCATTGGGACAAAAACACAAATAGGAAAAGAGCACACATAGCTTGCTAGCCTAGACAATACTCAGCTTGATGGTGAGATAGCTCGGATGGTGGTAAGTGTGTCTTGAAGTATCAAGCTTCCTTCAAGACATTCTTCTTGTATCAAACACTTCTTGATCATCACTCCAATAGTATCAATGAGTTTCTTGGTTCTGGCTCGAGTCATGGGACCTTTGGTAAAGACTAAGACATCATCTTCTTTGGCTGGATCACCATCTAACTTCTCTTCTCTTTCAGCTAGCTGGAATTCTCCATCTTGATCAACATGCTGGTCCATGATCATATCAGGAGAAGCATAAGAAGCTGCCTTTCAATGCCTTAAAGAGAAGCTTACTAATGCCCCTCTTCTTATACTTCCTGATTTTAATAAAACATTTGGGATTGAATGTGATGCTTCAGGAATTGGTATTGGTGCTGTTCTTATGCAGGATAAAAGACCTATTGCATACTTTAGTGAGAAGCTTGGAGGAGCCACTCTAAACTATGCAAATTATGATAAGGAACTATATGCTTTAGTGAGGGCTTTGCAGACTAGGCAGCATTACTTATGGCCTAAGGAGTTTGTCATCCACACTGATCATGAGTCTCTCAAGTACCTTAAAGGCCGGAACAAGCTCAGTAAGAGGCACGCCAGATGGGTAGAATTCATTGAAACCTTTCCTTATGTGATCAAATACAAACAAGGTAAGGAGAATGTAGTTGCTGATGCACTATCAAGAAGGTATGTTCTCTTAAACACTCTTGATGTTAAGCTATTGGGTTTTGAGCAGATTAAAGGTATGTATGAGACTGACCCTGATTTTAAAGATGCTTATACCTCTTGTGAAAAGGTTGCTGCTGGGCATTACTTTAGGCATGATGGATTTCTTTTCTATGATAATCGTTTGTGTGTGCCTAACTGTTCCTTGAGAGAGTTGTCTGTTAGGGAATGTCATGGAGGAAGTCTAATGGGTCACTTTGGTGTTGCAAAGACTCTTAAAACCTTGCAGGATCACTTCTATTGGCCTAGGATGAAAAGAGATGTGGAGAGACTGTGTGAAAGATGTGCAACTTGTAAACAAGCTAAGTCTAAGGTTCAGTCTCATGGTTTGTATACTCCTCTCCCTATTCCTTATCATCCTTGGAATGACATATCCATGGATTTCATTGTGGGATTGCCTAGAACTAGGACTGGAAAGGATTCAATCTTTGTTGTTGTTGACAGGTTTTCAAAAATGGCTCATTTCATAGCATGTCACAAAACTGATGATGCATTGCATGTTGCTAACCTGTTCTTTAAAGAGATTGTGCGCATTCATGGCATGCCTAGGACTATAGTCTCTAATAGAGATACCAAGTTTCTTAGTTATTTTTGGAAAACACTTTGGTCTAAACTAGGTACTAAATTGTTTCTCTCTACTACTTGTCATCCACAAACTGATGGACAAACTGAAGTAGTTAATAGGACTTTAGGTACTCTCTTGCGTGCATTCATTAAAAAGAATTTGAAGTCTTGGGAAGATCATTTGCCACATTGTGAATTTTCATATAATCATGCTGTGCATTCTGCTTCTAAATTTTCACCTTTTGAAATTGTTTATGGGTTCAATCCCACCTCTCCTTTAGATCTAATACCTTTACCTGAGTGTGAAAGGATCAGTTTTGATGGCAAAAGGAAGGCAGAGATGGTGAAACAACTCCACGAGCAAGTTAGACTTAATATTGAAGAGAAAACCAAGCAGTATGTTAAGCATGCCAACAAAGGGAGGCGTGAGGTAGTCTTTGAAGTGGGTGATCAGGTTTGGGTTCACCTAAGGAAGGAGAGATTTCCCAATGAAAGGAAGTCCAAGCTAATGCCGAGGATTGATGGAACTTTTGAGATCATAAAGAAGATCCGCGGCAATGCCTACAAGCTTGATCTCCAAGGGAAGTATGATGTGAGCAATAGTTTAATGTTTCTGATTTAATCCCTTTTATTGCAGATGAGTTCGATTTGAGGACAAATCCTTTTCAAGAGGGAGGGGATGATATGATCATGGACCAGCATGTTGATCAAGATGGAGAATCCCAGCTAGCTGAAAGAGAAGAGAAGTTAGATGGTGATCTAGCCAAAGAAGATGATGTCTTAGTCTTTACCAAAGGTCCCATGACTCGAGCCAGAACCAAGAAACTCATTAATACTATTGGAGTGATGATCAAGAAGTGTTTGATAAAAGAAGAATGTCTTGAAGGAAGCTTGATACTTCAAGACACACTTACCACCATCCGAGCTATCTCACCATCAAGCTGAGTATTGTCTAGGCTAGCAAGCTATGTGTGCTCTTTTCCTATTTGTATTTTTGTCCCAATGGGTTTTGGATAAGTAGGTTTTTAATGACGCCTTAGTCTTGCTATTCATATCACCTAGATAATATCTCGAACCTTAGGCTATCTTTTATCCTAAGTTTTTATTTCATTACCACATTAAATAAAGGAGCCTGTTCCTTTTATTTTGAAAGCCCTGGAGCCTGTTCCAGCCTTTCCCTATATATATATGTGTGTGTCGACAAACCTAAGGATTATTCAGCTTTCTTTTATCAAAAACCTTTTTGTTTTTCTTTCTCTTTTGCTTACAAGTAAACGAGTGTCTTGTGTGTAATATCCAGTCTGTTGCTGTGTAATATCCAACATATAAGGGCTTTAGAAAGGTGTGTCATATCCGATCTAAGCCTAGGAGTATCAAGAAGCCTCTTCCGCAGCCTCTTGTGTCACCATACGATCCATCACCTTGATAAACTTGAGTCTCTGATTCGTTTATACAAGGATCTATCCTTATCTTTCCAAAGCAGCATCCTAGGATTTTATTATCTCCCCACTTGAATCCTATATCTTTCTTGATAACCTAAGTCAAGGGAGCTGCTATGGTACTGAAATCCCTCACAAAACGCCTATAGAAGCTCCATGGAAGCTCCTCACTTCACTCACTGTCTTAGGGATGGGCCATTCACGTATAGCTTTCACCTTCTCTGGATCCACTTTCACTCCATCTGCACTCACAATAAAGCCTAGGAAGACCAAGTTATCCGTACAGAAAGTGCATTTCTTAAGATTAGCAAAAAGCTTTTCTTTTCTCAAAACATCAAGAACAGCCTTAATATGATCTATATGCTCTTCTAGATTCTGGCTGTAAACAAGGATATCATCAAAATAAACTACAACAAACATATTAAATAAGAGGCAAGAAGAAAAACATGACTCTGGTCCGTACAAGACTTGAAGCACAAGTATGACCGTACAGTCTTGGAACACAAGGAATCAAGACCACTCAAACTTACCTTAGAAGACAAGGCAAGGTTGAACTCGTGCAAGAAGCATCCAGAAGTGAAGAGAGCCGTTGGGGATTGTTACAAGCAATAAGAATGATTTAATAAGGAAGATTTACATGTTCTACTTAAGGAGAGAGAGAGAGCTTGGTGACCGTTTGGTGATGTCACAGTCCCTCGGCCAGAGTTCTTTTATTTATGTTTAAGCTCTTGTCCTAAACCTAATTGATTTTATATATATATGTACATGTAACACACACAAATTAATTTAAGGAAAATACTTTCCTCACTTTACTCTCTTACTCCTTTACGGATTCAACTCTCTCTTACTCTCACTCTCTCACTTGTTCTTCACATTGTTCATCCTTGTTCTTCATTTACTTTCATGGTATCAGAGCTTTAAGCTCCTGATTTCCTTAAACACTTCCGCACAATTACTCTACTCACTTCACTCTTTCATTTAAACCGATTAGAATCTTGGTTCAGCTCAAGAACACCCTTTGGACCAGTGGACAATACTCTGGCCGAACCTTGTTCTTGACTTTCTCTTGGTTGATTCTTACTTTCTTTTCCTATCTACAAGTTCTATAAACCTTGTTTCACTTCTTTGCTCCTGTCTAGACAAGTTTCACTTCATTTACTCTTGATTCACCCTATTACCCGCTAGACAAAAGCAAGAAGAAGATGGAGAAGATGGATTATCAGCTGCACAAACCCCTCATGATTCCGGCTACTCTAAAGGGAGCCAACTACATTACCTGGTCAAGATTGGCCAAGACTGCTCTTGGAGGACGAGGCTTATGGAAGCACATCACCACAAGTGAGGCGCCAAAGCAAATCACCCAAGGAGCTGACGGCAAGGAGGTTGTAGAGGTGGACAATGACAAATGGGAACAAGAGGATCTCATGGTATTGGCTATCTTGCAAAGCTCACTTGATACTCCCATTATGGAGTCGTATTCCCACTGTGAAACCGCAAAGCAACTGTGGGAAGCTCTTCAAAAGGTTTATTAATACGCTCCTAGAATGCTTCTCTGGATGGATGGGATAATCCTTGCAAGAATGAATCAGAAGACTCAAAATCCTCCAAGGCGTGTGGGATGAAGTGGGACACAAGAGGGATGGCTCTTCACTTGATACTCCAAGGCTTCTGACCTAGATATTACACACTAAATCAGAGAACCAAAGCCGGATGTTACACACCAGCGACCGGATATTACACACCAGCAACCTTCAACTCGCCAAAGACAAGAGAGAAGAGAAAATAGGGTTTTTGATAAAAAGATGCTTTACTTCTCAAGGGTTTCTGGAAACATATAAATAGGAAGACTAAAGAACATGCTCTTTAGGGTTTCCAAAATATGTAAATAAAAACCATAGTCTAAAATAAAACATAAGATAAAAAATAAAATATGGTCTTCACATGGTCGGACCAAGATGCACCATCTAGGAGTTTTGAAGTAGTCTTGTGGCCTCGTTAAAAACCTTCCTCCAGAAAACCTCGTGGGACAAAACCGGAAGTGAGGAAAAGAGCACACACAATCCAACAACCTAAATGTTGACCAGCTTGAAGGTGGGGTAGATCGGATGGTAATGAGAGTGTCTTGGTTGATCAAGCTTCTACCAAGACTTTGTTCTTGCTTCAATGCTGACTTAAGTAACCCTCCAATGGCTTCCTTAAGTTTCTTAGTTCTAGTATGGGTCACAGGACCTTCTGGAATGGTCAAGGATGAATCTTCACGTTGCTGGTCCATGGTGACATCAGGTGGCTCGTCTAGGGTCTTCTCTTCTTCATTGGCAAGCTGGTGCATGATCACATCACTTCCCATGGTTTCCTTAAGTTTCCTGGCTCTAGAACGGGTAATGGGACCTTCTGGAATGGCTAAGGCATCATCTTGAGCTGGTTGGTTCATGGTCTCATTGTCTCCATTGATAAGCGGGTCCATGATCACATCATCCCCTCCCTCTTGAAAAGGATTTGTTCTCAAATCTGCCTCATCTACAAGAAAAGAAACTAAATCAGTAATATGAAATTCATTGCTAATTTTCTTACCTTGTGAATCGAGCTGGTGGGAAAGGTTGTTGAATCTTTGTGTGATCAGGAATTTTTTGATTCTACTTTCTCTTGATGCACTCCTCAAACCTGATACACTGAAACAAGACAAGTTAGTACATGAAAATAAATCAAATAGCAAGAGTCTTATCCCAAATTCGTTTTTGTTTGGTTTCGGCATGTATGTTGCATCTGGAGGTGTTTCTTGGACGAGGGTGAAGCCATAGACGTCTTTATGTCTCTCCTGGTTTGAATAAGGTGGCTGGAATCGCATGTCTTCCTCACGCTTGTTACTTCTTCTTGTATGCTTCAAAGCTTCATCATACCCTGCACATGGCTCTTTTGACAAAAACAAGTGCATCATATCTGTGTATTCATTAAAAGAACTTTTAAAAACATATTTACCTATCTTAGCATGCTCACCTGGTCGCCACAAATAGGTTTGAGATGTTCAAAACTCAGAAAAATTCAAATAAAGTACAGACAAGATCACCTGAGTTGTAGAAGCCATAACTCTTTCACCTGAGAAGCTTTGGACAGGATTCCAATTCGACGAGATGTCCTGATGAGTTACGTTTCTAATGCAGTTGGTTTCGTGGCCTAAATCCCTTTGGTTGATGAGATATGATCCACGTACTGCTCCTATGTCAAAGCTGACGGCTAGACAGCTTCCAAGGTTTATTTGTTGCAGATCTAACTTCGCCAAGGATTCAGTCTTGATACTCTGATCATTGTAGCTCTTCTTTTCACCTGTACCTTTCTCAGCTTGTTTTGGACAAGTCAAGTGTGTTATCATGTCAAAGAAAGTATTGTAGACAAGGATGTCTCCAAAGCACAAAACAGTATGATTCTTCCATCTATTATGAATATCAAAGGAAATAATGCAGACCCAAATATCATCAAGGATCAAGTTCACACATTCAGAAGCAGAGAGTTCTAGTTTCAATTGTGCAACAGATTTATCAAAGAAAGTGTTATACACTAGAATATCATCAGAGAACAATCCTACACATCCAGAATCATTCTCAGCACACAGAAAATCAAGACCAAACTCAGAGATATTTCCAGATTTCACAATTCCAAACCAAAAATCAGAATGATGCAATTTCGGTTCATGCAACTTCCTAGGTTCTTTCAAGACATATGTGGATGCAAAACAATCACCAGTGACCAGATCATGCCTAGGAAAATTCACAGAAAAACTCTTTTCTTCAGTTCTAGCGGATGAGTCACAAGATTTAGAAAAATCAGAAATCAGTTGGTTTCAAATCAAACTCTAAAACCTTTTCATTGTGATTAAAGCTTTTGCTATGTTTCAGAAATTGTTCAAAACTCAAAACATGACCAGAAAGGTTGTTATTTTCTTTTGGAAAATGTTTTTGATCAAAGATATCTTCTGTCTCATGTTCTTGAAAAGATTTTATCCTGTTACTAAAAAAAGATTTTGATACACAAAAATCTTTAACTTTCTCAAGACCAAAACGTTTTATATCTTTAGTACTCACTTTAACAAACATCTCAGGCACATAACTAAGCACATTAGCTTCCTTACAGTGCTTTTGCTGGTTATTGTGAACATGAAGGAATAAAGGAGTTAATACGAAGAGAAGCATGGAGTCAAGTAAGGATGTGCGGTCCATAATATAGTTGACTATATATTACAACTACATGTGTGGTCCATAATATAGTTGACTATATGACACAACTACACTGAGATATAGTCAACTATATGCCTCACCTACACTGTGATATAGTCGACTACATTCCTCAACTACATGGAAGACAAGAAGAAGTTTGAATTATCCAGATCTATCCGTTGGGAACCTGTCACTATCACATGAATCAGAACACCATTCTTTATTAGTTTCCTTCGTCCTTAAATATGTATTCTTGTACACAGAAATGAATTAAGGAAATATAATTCCTAATAAAAATATTATTCAGCAAAATCTCTCTCCTCTCTCTCTCTCACGGATCTTTACTCTCTCTCTCTCTTGTTCTTGATAATTCTTGTTCATTCTCTACATATTACCACACTAAATCTTCTCATTTCATCATGGTATCAGAGCATCAAAGCTCTTGAAACCTTCTTACTTCCGCAAACAAAAGAAACTCTGTTTTTCTTTGTTCTTATTCTTTCTCAATATTCAGCAACTAACCTACTGGTTTGTGAGTGAAAGATGGGGAATAACAAACCTATTACCATACCTGTGTCACTAAAAGGGATTAACTATCTCCTATGGGCCAGATTGGTGAAGACAGCCCTTGGGGGAAGAGGATTATGGAGCCATGTTTCAAGTAAGACAGCTCCAAAGCAGATCACCCAAGGAGAGAAAGGAGAGAAGGAGGAGGCGCCTGACCAAGACAAGTGGGATCAGGAGGATCTCATGGTGCTTGCTGCCATCCAAAACTCATTAGATCCAGCCATACTTGAGTCCTACTCCTACTGCGAATCAACAATGGAGTTATGGGAGACTCTCTTCAAAGTATTTGGTAATACTTCTAATCTGACCCGAGTTTTTGAGGTCAAAAGAGCTATCAATGCTCTCAGCCAGGGAGACATGGAGTTCCAGCCTCACTTTGGCAAGTTTAGGTCCCTATGGGCTGAGCTAGAGATGCTTAGACCACCAACCATGGATCCTACTACCTTGAGTGCTCGTAGAGAAGAAGACAAAGTGTTTGGGTTGCTGCTTACTCTCAATCCAAGCTACAATGATCTCATAAAGCACATTCTAAGGTCTGATAAATTACCATCACTTGATGAGGTGTGTGCTCAGATTCAGAAAGAGGAAGGGTCATTGGGGCTGTTTGGAAGCAAAGGAGAGCTGGTCAATGTTAACCAAGCTGAGGTAGTAGCAAACAAGGCGTTTCACAAACAAGATAAGAAGAAAGCAGCATTGGTGTGTGAACACTGCAAGAAGTCAAGGAACCAGTACCAAGATGCAAATGCTCGCTTCTCACACCCTCACTTGAAGCCAAACAAATTCAAGGAGTCAAGGAACCAGTACCAAGATGCAAATGCTCGCTTCTCACATGATGTAGCAGAACCATCTACTACCTCTCATTGTGCATCGGTGTGCTTTAACTCTGGTATGGGCAAGGCCATGACCTCTCACGCCAAAAATGATGAACCACTCACAAGGTCTGACCTGGATGCAATCATCAAGGCTCTAAAAGAAAGCTCTGGTATTTCTAACACCCTTGGTATCTCTTTAAATGCATCATACACTGCTGGAGTTTCAATGAATGCTTTCCATAACTCTAAACCATTGGTTATAGACTCAGGTGCATCTCACCATATGATTAGTGATCTTAACTTGATTACTGATATAAAATCAGTGGTAGGCAATGTGATGATAGCTAATGGAGATAAAATACCTATTAAGGGTGTAGGAGATTTGAAACTGTTTGATAAAGTGTCTAAAGCTTTCTATATGCCTACATTTGCATCCAATCTATTATCTGTGAAAAGGGTAACCACTGATCTTAATTGTCATGTTACATTCACTCCTAATGAGGTTTATTTTCAGGATATTGAGAGTAGTAAGTTGCTTGGCAAAGGTGGATCCAAGGGAGACTTATACTTGCTTGAGGATACAAAGCCAGCTTCTGATTTATCTTGTGTTTTTAATGTTGTTTCTGATTTCCCTAAAGATGTAATATGGCATGCTAGACTAGGACACCCCCATTCTCGTGCCTTGAACATCCTGATTCCTAGTGTATCTTTTAAATCTGACTGTGAAGCATGTATCTTAGGTAAACATTGCAAGTCAGTGTTTCCTAAATCATGACTATTTATGAAAATTGCTTTGATCTTGTGCATTCTGATGTGTGGACTGTCCCTTGTACATCTAGAAACAACATAAGTATTTTGTGACTTATAGATGAAAAATCTATGTACACATGGATCACTTTGTTGCATTCTAAAGATAGGGTGCAAGAAGCATTTAAAAATTTTCAAAGCTATATAACTAACCACTTTCATGCCAAGATAAAGATATTCAGATCAGATAATGGAGGAGAATATACTAGCAATGCATTCAGACAACATCTTGCAACCCAAGGCATTATTCATCAAACAAGCTGTCCCTATACACCCCAACAGAATGGCGTGGCTGAGAGGAAAAATAGACACCTCATGGAGGTAGCTAGAAGCATGATGTTCCACATGAATGTGCCCAAGAGGTTTTGGGGAGATGCTGTGATGACTGCCTCCTACTTAATCAATAGGATTCCAACTAAGATCTTGTGTGATCTATCTCCTTATGAGGTACTGAACAAAACAAAACCCTCTATTGACCATTTACGTGTGTTTGGGTGTGTGTGCTTTGTGCTTGTACCAGGTGAACAAAGGAATAAGCTAGAAGCTAAGAGCACCAAAGCCATGTTTTTAGGGTACTCTCCTACACAAAAAGGCTACAAGTGTTATACACCAGATACAAGGAGGGTTCTGATCTCTAGGGATGTCAAGTTTCTTGAGTACAAGAAACTGAGGGTTAAGGATTTATCACACTCAGCCTCGGATAGAGCAAACAATCTGAGGGTGCTCATGGAGAACCTTGGCATTAGTCTACCTAAGAGGAGTGGGGAGGTGCGTGGGAGTGGTCCTACTGAAGAAGGACAGCCACCAGAAACATCTCATCCTGATCCTGAGGGGGGCAAGTATACTGAACACCAGCCACAGCAACAACAATCTCAAGAAGAATCAGAACCTGGGGAAGACTCAGTTGGTCATGATCATGATGAGATAGTTCCAGAAGCTGACACTCAAGCTGATGCTACACAACAAGGAAATGAAGAGGAGACCAATCAGATACAGCCTTTGAGAAGGAGTACAAGGATAAGAAAGGATCCGTCTAATTGGATAAACACAAGAGTCTACTTCAATGCTGAGGCCGTAGCTCAACCTACAAGGGCAGTATGCTCTATTGCTCATTATCCAGAAGCACACCAAGTATTCATTGGAGAATCCAGATGAGCTGCATGAAAGGAGTGAACAAGACAAGGTGTTTGGGCTGATGCTGACTCTAAAACCAACCTACAATGATCTTATCAAGCACATCTTGAGGTCCTCAAAACTACCAGACCTTGAGGAAGTGTGTGCGCATATTCAGAAGGAGCAAGGGTCTCTTGGTCTATTTGGAGGGAAAGGAGAGATCACTCTAGCAAACCAAGCTGAGGAGCCACAAGCCAACAAGGCCATGTACAACCGCAGTGAAGATAGGAAGTTCAATGGCACGTGTGACCATTATAATAAGCAAGGCCATAAGAAGAACCAGTGTTGGATTCTCCATCCTCACTTGAAGCCGGCTAAGTTCCAGAGGGATAAGGAGGCAAGAGCTCAAGTAGCATATGGAGATAAGGAGGATCAGATCAGTGTTGGGTCGAGTGTAGCTGGTACAAGCAAAGGAGGTGGGAATGGTAGCCGTGAAGGGTCCTCCATGACTGCTCAAAGGATGGGAGAGGATGAAGTGATTAGGAGGTCAGACATTGATGCTCTAATCAAAATCTTCAAAGATAATGGTAACAAGTTTGGTAACATCTCTGGTTATTCCTATGGAGCTT
>CAKOAT010800709.1:113417-125255 GCA_932364175.1 Eruca vesicaria subsp. sativa | reverse complement strand
TTGCTTCTGATGATTGTGCATTTACTTCTGCTTCTAGTATTAATAAGAGTGCTTTATGGCATGCTAGATTAGGTCATCCCCATATGAGGGCTTTAAGTTTGATGTTTCCAGGTGTTATGTTTAAAAATAATGAATGTGAAGCTTGCATTTTAGGCAAGCATTGTAAGACAGTTTTTCCAAACTCTAGTACTACTTATGAGAAGTGTTTTGACTTAGTGCATTCTGATGTTTGGACTGCTCCTTGCATATCTAGGGATAATCATAAGTACTTTGTCACATTCATAGATGAAAAATCTAAATACACTTGGATAACACTCATTCCATCTAAAGATAGGGTCCTTGATGCATTTAAAAAATTTCAAGCTTATGTAACTAACCATTTCAATGCTAAGCTTAAGATTTTTAGGTCAGATAATGGTGGAGAGTACACAAGCAATGCATTCAAGACTCACCTAGCTCAGCATGGAATTCTTCATCAAACAAGCTGCCCCTATACTCCTCAACAGAACGGTGTTGCTGAGAGAAAGAATAGGCACCTCATGGAGGTTGCAAGGTCGATGATGTTCCATTCCAATGTACCAAAGAGATTCTGGAGTGATGCTGTAGCCTCTGCTTGCTATCTCATTAACCGAACACGAACCAAAGTACTTCAAGATCAGTCTCCATTTGAGGTATGGAACAAGTACAAACCTACATTGGACTATCTAAAGGTCTTTGGTTGTTTGTGTTTTGTATTGGTTCCGGGTGAAATGAGAAACAAGTTGGAGGCTAAGAGCACTAAGGCCATGTTCATTGGGTACTCCAGCACTCAAAAGGGGTATAGGTGCTATGATCCAGTGAGTAGAAGAGTGCTTGTGTCTCGGGATGTCAAGTTTGTGGAGACTAGAGGGTACAATGAACAGAAGAAATGGGATGATCTAGAGGAGTTGTCTAAGGAATCAGATAGAGCTGCGAACTTGAGGTTGATTCTTGAGAGCCTTGGCATTGGTATGACCTAGGATCCGAAGGTGAGAAGGGAGTCACCAAAACCACAAGAACCAGAAACTGATCAGTTACCTCACCTTGATCATGAGGGGGGAGAAGAACAAGAATCAGAAACTGGTATACCAGAAGCTGATGTAAGAAGAGAAGAAGAGGAAGATTTGAGAGGTCATGATCAAGTTGATGATCAAGGGAAGGATGAATCAGAGGTGAATGATGTTGAACAAGAAGAGGAGCTAGTGTCCCAACCATTGAGGAGAAGCACACGGATAAGGAAGGACCCTTCTAATTGGGTCAACACTAGAGTATACTACAATGCTCAACCTGTAGAGCACCCATCTCAAGCTGTGTGTTCCTTTGCTCATTATCCGGATGATCATCAGGTGTTCATGAGTACTCTTGATCAAAGCTTTGTACCAAGAGCTATGAGGAGGCAATGGGGGACAAAGAGTGGTTAGAATCTGTTGCAAGAGAGTCTGAGGCTATGATCAAGAACAAAACCTGGTATGAGAGTGAGCTGCCTAAAGGAAAGAAGGCGGTTACTAGTAGATGGATCTTCACTATCAAGTACAAGGCTGATGGAACCATTGAAAGGAAGAAGACTAGATTGGTTGCAAGAGGTTTTACTCAAACATATGGTGAAGACTACATAGATACTTTTGCACCAGTGGCTAAACTTCNAGAAGGCGGTTACTAGTAGATGGATCTTCACTATCAAGTACAAGGCTGATGGAACCATTGAAAGGAAGAAGACTAGATTGGTTGCAAGAGGTTTTACTCAAACATATGGTGAAGACTACATAGATACTTTTGCACCAGTGGCTAAACTTCACACAATTAGGATTGTGCTTTCTCTTGCTGTGAACCTTGAGTGGGGCTTCTGGCAAATGGATGTGAAGAATGCTTTCTTGCAAGGTGAACTTGAAGATGAAGTCTACATGTATCCCCCTCCGGGTTTAGAGCATTTGGTGAAGAAAGGGAATGTGTTGAGATTAAGGAAAGCTATATATGGTCTCAAGCAATCTCTACGAGCCTGGTACAACAAGCTGAGTACTACCTTGAATGGGAAAGGCTTCAGGAAGTCTGAACTTGATCATACTCTCTTTACCCTCTCTACTCCATCAGGTATCGTAGTCCTTCTTGTTTATGTTGATGATATCATCATAACAGGAAGTGACAAGGTTGGTATACAAGAGACTAAAGAGTTCTTAAAAACTGCATTGGAAATTAAAGATTTGGGAGAGATGAAATACTTCCTTGGTATTGAGATATGTAGGTCCAAGGAAGGTTTATTTCTGTCCCAAAGAAAGTATACACTTGATCTTTTGAGTGATGCAGGTATGCTGGGGGGAAAGACAGCCAAGAAGCCCTTAGAAGATGGATACAAAGTCCCACGTCAGGGGGAGATTGAAGACAACAAGCTATTCCATGATGCCAAGCTCTATATGAAACTAGTTGGTGGCTGATTTACTTAACTATTACTCGACCTATTATATGTTTTGCTGTGAATCAGGTGAGCCAACATATGCAAGTACCAAAGGAGCACCATTGGCACATGGTTGAGAGGCTGTTGTTGTATCTGAATGGAACACACAACTTAGGCGTGTTGATGGGGTGCAACAAGAGTACTGAAGTGGATATTGTGATGCTGATTGGGCTGGTAATAGATCAGATAGAAGATCAACAACCGGCTATTGTACATTCATTGCAGGTAACTTGGTGACTTGGAAGAGCAAGAAGCAGAAGGTTGTCTCATGTTCAAGTGCAGAAGCTGAGTATAGAGCAATGTTGAAGCTGACAAATGAGCTTGTGTGGATCAAAGGCATTTTGAAGCATTTGGAGATAGAGCAGTCCACGCCTATGGTAATGCATTGTGATAACCAAGCAGCTATTCACATTGCCTCCAATTCAGTCTTTCATGAGAGAACCAAGCATATTGAGGTTGATTGCCATAAGATGAGGCAAATGATGGTGCTTGGAGTGATATTGCCATGCTATACAAGAAGTGAAGATCAGCTAGCTGATGTCTTCACTAAGGCAGCAAGACAAAAGACCATGGAGTCCATACACATCAGGTTAGGACTCATGGATCTTACTATTCCCAGCTAATCCCCTCGCCATGGGGCCTTTACTCTTTTCCTCATTAGGGTTTTATCCCAAAAGGGTTATCCTTAGTGAGGTTTTTAATGAGGAAGGTGCTCATTGTTGGAATTCATGAGTGTTTGTCTCATGTCAAGAGAGTATTCAGTTAACTTGTAACTGAATCCTCTTCAACCTAACAACATGAACTCACCATTCAAAGGAAGAGACAACCAACTGGTGGTTGAATCCTCTTAGCAAACAATCAATACAACCATCTGAATCTAGAGAGATAAAGTGGCTGTGAGATTGATACAAGAACTACAAATATCTCTAGTTTGAATCTAATCCTTGAGAAGGGACACAACACTTTCAGTTTGTTCACTTAAGGAGAAAAGAGATTAGAATCAGTAATCTAGAGCTTAAAAGAAGATAAAGAAGAGTTTAGAGTGAGTTTTACAAGTATTAGGCTGCCTTAAGAGAAAGAGAGTTAAGGCAGCCTCTAAACCATAACTCTAAACTCCTTACATTGTGAATATTGTTTAGACAAAAGATAGAGAGAGAGAGCCACGAATTTAGAAAGATAAACTTGTATATTACTTCTGGTCAGTGTTACAAGTGATGGAGAAGCCTTTAAATAGGCAATACATATGATTAAACAATTACTAAAAACAAGGAAACATAAACAAATAATTCTGTAGGGAATGAGAAGAGGCCAAAGGGGATACAGCCAAGTTCTAGCACGTCCAGGAAGAGTAGAAAGGGACAGGAGGAAGGGTGTGTCTCCATGGTGATAGTGACAGGTCTGCTACAACTCCTTATGCACCCATGTGACTTTTCTCTGCCTAATTCAAACCAGATCCTTCCTTTTTAATTCAAACTGAATAAACTTGGTTTCTGGAGCTTCGGGACGTGCACATGTTAAGCTTCAACTCATTTCCTTGCCTTACAAGTCAAGTTAGGTCAACAGGTTCAAGACAGCCTTCACATTTCCTTGCAAGCAAAGTTTGGTCAATACAGATTTTATCTTCAACCATCTTGCTTCTTCTTCTCTTTATTTATTTATTTCAACACTCATGGCATTCCAAGCTTGACTTGTTCCACATGGTCAAGCTTGAGGGGGAGTGTTCATTTGAGATTGATTATGAGGTTATTTGGGAAGGTATTACACTTAGGGGTTGTGAGTAAATCCGTGTAGATGAAGTAACTTGGGAAGGAAGGCAAAAGTTTGTATTAAGCAAAGAAGAGGGAAACCAAAGACTCTTAAGGAGAAAGAGTCTTTGGTATATGACCGTTGGAGTGTGCTCGTCTTTGTCTACAGTGACTAGGAGCAGATAAGGTTCTTCTTTGTCTACAGTGAGACAGGCTGGAAAGAGAGAGCATCTGGTCATAGATGCTAAAGGCATCACGTGTGTGAAGCCCCTCAGCTTTGTATTCAAACCATACGCTCCCTCCTCCTTTGAACTCACATGCTTGGTCAATCTCTTCCCTTATCCTTACACGGAAAACCCTTGTATGCTTCTCTATAAATATTGTAATCCTTCTTGAGAAATAAATTAGACACTTATGAGTATTCATTTTCTTCTCTAAAACTCTTAAGTCTTTCACATCTTAAAACTCTCTCTTTAATCACCTTTAAGACTCTCCTAAACTCTTCTTTATCACTCAGATTCTACAAAATATCCCTTTACTAGAGTACTCAATGACTTTAGATGCAGCAAGAGAGTAGCCAAGGGTTTTAGGAATGATGTTACCACTATCCTTGAGTGCCTTGATGAGGGCCTCAGTGTCGGATTTCCTGATCACATCCTGGTCAAGCTTGAGTAGAGATGAGGGTTGAGACACCAGAGCCTTTCCTTCACCTTCACGTATGGTTGAGCCTGGTCCAGATGAGCTAGCTTCACCACTTCCATGTGATAGATGAGCCCTTGCCTCCTTATCTTTCATAATCTTTGCCGGCTTGAGATGTGGATGGAGGATCCAGCATTGACTCCTCTTGTGACCCGGCTTCTTGCAATGGTCACAAGTCCCACCAAACTTCCTCTCTTCTCCACGGTAAGCAGCCTAGTTTGCTTGAATGGTCTCCACTTGATTTGCTAGATTCATGTCACCTTTGCCACCAAACAATCCAAGAGAATTATCCTCCTTTTGTAACTGAGCACAAACCTCATCAAAAGATGGAAGCTTTGATGACCTCAACATGTGCTTTATCACATCCTTGTAGGCTGGATTCAAAGTCAGCAACAAACCAAACACTTGGTCTTGCTCACGCCTCTCTATGAGAGTGTTCTCATCAGTGGTGTTTGGCCTCAGCATCTCTAGTTCGGACCAGAGTGCTCTAAACCTCCCCAAGTGTTTAGTGAATTCCATCTCTTCTTGAGCAAGCGCATTGATGGACCTCTTCACTTCAAACACACGGCTCAAGTTAGATGTATTCCCATACACCTTCTGAAGGGTTTCCCACAACCCTTTTGGTGTCTCACACTAGCTGTATGCCTCCAAGATTGAAGCTTCAAGAGACCCTTGTATCACGGACAACACCTTCAAGTCATCTTGAGCCCACTTCTCTTGATCCGTGGTCACCAGCTCCATGTCACCATCACCTTCACTAGCACAAGGCTTAGGAGCTCCATCTGATATGTGACTCCAAAGTCCTTTGCTTCCAACCGCAGTCTTCACTAGACGCGACCATAAGAGGTAGTTTCCCCCTCTCTTCAAAGTAACCGGAACCACCATGGTTTTGTTCTTGTGTTCTTCCATCTTCAAGACTTAGAAACCCGTGTATGAAGTCTTGAAGAAGAAGTAAAGCTGAAGATTGACGAGATTAGACACCAGGAAACGAGCAACCTGGCTCTGATACCATAATATTTTAGAAGAATAAATGAAAGTATTGTGAGAATGAGAGATTTGGAAAGCTTTAGTTTAGAATCAAGATGAATAAGAATAGGAGAGACTGAAAATGATACTCGTTAACATTACTAAGGTAGGATACAAGAGTTTAAATAGAGAGATACATGAGGGTTTACACACAAGAAAGCAAAGACTAAGCATGTGAAGTCTTAGGCGCCTAATTCAAATGAGTGGTGTAGGATGGTCACATGCTTGATACCTTTAGCATCTTGACCAGATGCTAAACACCTTTCCAGCTTGCATTAGCTGTCTTTATCTCTTGCTAACCTTATCCCTAAACGGTCATATACCCGCCTGAACCAAACCTTCTCCACCCAAGAGAGTATCCGGATTACTTACACAAATCTCATTGCTAGTGGAGTTTTTACCTCAGTCACCATTTTGTTACCACAGTAACAATGTGTACGGACATGGTAAAAACTCCAAACTCCAATTTGTGTAAGTTAACCGGATTCCCAAGACCTCATGCTTCTCTTGTATCAAACATCCATATTCTCTCAATCATATCCTCTTAGCTCCTCAGCTTAACAAGGTGGTCTCATATATACCTCATCTTCAAGCTCTCCTTGCAAGAATGCATTCTTCACATCCATTTGCCATAAATCCCATTCAAGATTCACAGCTAGAGAAAGCAGAATCCTAATGGTATGAAGCTTGGCTACTGGTGCAAAGATGTCTAGATAATCCTCACCATAGACTTGTGTATATCCTCTTGCCACCAATCTGGTCTTCTTTCTCTCTAGTTTTCCATTTGCAAGATATTTTATGGTGTAGATGAGCCTGCTTGTAACAGCTTTCTTCCCTCTTGGAAGCTCAGTCTCATACCAAGTGTTGTTCTTTTCCATAGCTCCAAATTCATCCTCCACTGATTTTCTCCACTCATTATCCTCCATAGCCTCTGCATAGTTCTTTGGTATCCACTCTTGGTCCACTGAACTCACAAATGCTTGATGCTCTTCTGGATAGTGAGCTAGAGAGCATGTACCCCTCACTGGCTGTGCGACTGTTTAAGCATTGAAGTAAACTCTTGTGTTGATCCAGGTTGAAGCTGGTTGCCTGACTCTTGTACTCCTTCGCAAGGTAACTGTCTGCTCAGGTTCCACTTCTGTATCATCACTGGTTGGCGCCTCCTCCTGAGGTGCATTGTGTGATTCAGACTGTCTCTCATCATGATCATGCGCATTGGACTCTTCAGCTTGAGCTTGCACAGGCTGCTCACCATTTCCACTGCCCCCCCTCATGATCAGGTTGAGAGATTTCAACACCCTCAGCATCAGTACGATCATGTGTGGGTTCCCCTCTTGGGATAGACGACAGGCTGATCCCCAAGCTCTCCATTACACTCCTAAGGTTGTTTGCTCTATCTGAGGCTGATTTAGAAAGATCCTTGAGCTCATCCCAACTTTCTCCCTCATAGTAACCTCTTGACTCTACAAACTTAACATCTCTTGATATTAATACCTTTCTGGTCACTGAATCATAACACTTATAACCCTTTTGTGTTGGAGAATAGCCAATAAACATAGCCTTTGAGCTCCTGGCATCTAGCTTGCTCCTCTGTTCCCCCGGTATCAACACATAGCAATGGCATCCAAATACTCTTAAATGGTCCAATGGTGGTTTGTTGTTGTTTGGAACTTCAAATGGAGACAGGTCATTGAGGATCTTAGTGGGAATTCTATTGATGAGGTAAGAAGCAGCCATCACAGCATCACTCCAAAATCTCTTTGGGACATTAGTATGGAACATCATTGATCTTGCTACTTCCATCAGGTGCCTATTTTTTCCTCTCAGCCACACAATTTTGTTGAGGAGTATAAGGACAACTTGTCTGATGTATGATTCCATGCTGAGCTAGATATTGCTTGAATGCTTAGCATGTGTACTCTCCACCATTATCAGACCTAAAGATCTTTATTTTGGCATTGAAATGATTGGAAACATGGGTCTTGAAGTTCTTGAAGGCTTCCAAAACTCTGTCCTTAGACTGAATCAGTGTCACCCAAGTGTATTTAGACTTCTCATCAATGAAGGTCACAAAGTATTTGTGATTTTCTCTGGAGAGACAAGGAGCAGTCCACACGTCAGAGTGAACAAGGTCAAAGCACTTCTCATAGATGGTACTAGACCTTGGAAACACTATCCTACAATGCTTCCCAAGTATTCAAGCCTCACACACATCATTCTCAAACGCCACACCAGGGAGCATCAGATTTAGAGCTCTTGCATGTGGATGTCCCAATCTAGCATGCCATATGTTTCTATCAACCTCAGAGCATCTCCAATGTAAAACTCCATTTTTTCCTCCAAAATGGAGTAAAAGTGATTATGGAGTAAAAATGCTCCAACCCCACTCTATTTGTAACTCCATAATAGAGTAGTGAACAAACAAAAAATAGATTACTCCATTTATGGAGTAAATCTCATTATGGAGTAAGAAATGAAGTGGGGTTGGAGCATTTTTTACTCCATAATCACTTTTACTCAATTTTGAAGTAAAAAATGGAGTTGGGTTGGAGATGCCCTCAGTAGCTGCGACCATGCAGATAGAAGGCTTTGTTCTTTGGAGATGGTAGAGATCATCCTGGCTGTGGCCTCTTCCTATCAACCGCCCTGTCTTTAGGTCTTGGAACTCAACCTCATCTGGTCTGACCACAACTTGACAACCCAAATCGACAGTAGCCTTCCTTACTGACAGCAAGTTAGAACTAAACCTAGGCATATATAAGGCAGATGATTCCCTATCAAATAGCCTAAGGTTCCCTATCCCTTCTATCTTAACCTTATCTCCATTTGCTACCATTACATTTCCTGAGGCAGGCTTGACATCACTAATCAAACTCCTATCACTAATCATATGATGGGTAGCTCCTGAATCAATAATGATGGGTTTAGAGTCAAGAGAGTGTGTACCAGCCTTTCAAGGAGAGATAAGAGCCTTAGCAGCTTTGATGAAGTAGTCTAGGTCACTCCTTGTCACTAGTCCATCAATACTGGTCACACCAGTGTCATTGTTCCATGTTACTCTTCATTTATGTCGCTAATGAAAGCTGAGTACATGGTCTTCCCTTCAATTGTTTGCTGCTCAATTTTCTTGAGCAAGTCCCTGGCCAACTTGATCTCCATCTTCTGTGGCTTCAGGTTCCTCTTTCTGTGTTGTTTCTTGGCCTTCCTATACTCAGGAAACAACTCTACCCTTGATGGCTTCTTTGTAAGATGAATAGGCTGTCTTTTCATCTCAAACAGTGTGTAGTTGGTTTGTTCTCTCTGTATGAGAGCACACACACTGTCCACACTTGGTAGCTTGTCTTCCCTCAAAATATGCTTTATCAGCTGGCGGTATGAGGGTTTTAGAGTCAGTAAGAGGCTAAATACCACATCTTGCTCTTGTCTTTCTCTTAAGACATCCAGATTGCAAGAGCTTGGTCTCAGCATATTGAGCTCAGACCAGAGGCTTCTAAACTTTTCAAGATGTTGGTTGAACTCTCCTTCATCTTGTTTCAGATTGTTGATAGCTTGTTTCACCTCAAACACCCTGCTTAGATTAGATAAGTTATTATACCACCTTTTGAAGTGTATCCCACAACTCTTTGGAGCTCTCACAGTAGGAGTAAGCTTCCAAGATAGATGGTTCCAGGCTGTTTTGGATGATTGACAAGACCATGAGGTCCTCCTGACCCCATTTTTCATCCGCAGCCACTACCATCTCCACACCACCTTGATCTTGGACGGTTTTTGTTGGGGCTTCTCCACTGGAAACATGTTCCCATAAACCCTGACCTCCAAGGGCTGTCCTTGCCAGTCTAGACCACAGCAGGTAGTTTACACCAGTTAAGGTTACTGAAATCTTCACTTTTGTATTTTCCATTTTGGCAAATTCTGGAGCTGGAAATGAAGAACAACTCAAGAACATGATGAACTTTGCCAAAAATAGAAAAAAAACTCTGAGAAATTGCGGAAGTAATTAAAGAGAATAAGAAGATTTAGGTCTGAAGAGCATGAACAGCTCTGATACCATGTGAGATTTAGAGAATCAGAGAGAGTTTGTATGGTAAGAACATGAAGAACATGAGAGAGAGAAGAGAGAATTCGAAATGAGAGAGAGAGAGAGATAAAGAGGAAATATGTTTCCTTAGATTAAGAATGGTATCTGATTACAACCTTAAATAGACCAGCAAGAGACTTAAACAAATAGAATAGACAAGTGTGGGAGAGTAGAGACAAAGGCTCTTCCAGCCGGGTGAAAGGGACAGCTCGTCCAAGTCTCTCTCTCCTTAACACAACATGTGATCTTCCTTTGTTTGACTCTCCAACGGCTCCAGCCACTTGCCCACTCACAATTAAACACTTCTGGATCCTTCCAAGATGTTATTGTCGAGATAAAGTAATATATATCAGCTTTTCCACTTGCTTAACTTCCAAGGCACGATTAGGAACTTGTACGGCCAGACTTGTATCTCAAGGTACCTTGAATGTATACTGGCCGAGATCATTTGCATAACCCTTTATTCCCTTCATGTCAACACAGGGAATGTGTTGAGACTGAAGAAAGCTATTTATGGTCTTAAGCAGTCACCAAGAGCTTGGTACAACAAGTTGAGTACAACCTTGAATGGAAGAGGTTTTAGGAAGTCTGAACTCGACCATGTTGAAAGGAAGAAGGGAATGACCAGAAGAAGAAGCTGGTTCATGACCCAAGTATTGATAAAGAAAAAATAAAGAAGACAAACATAAGAAGTGATCGGAAGCATGTAGCTGAGACTGGTTCATATAGACTTGTGAACCAAGTCATTGTTAGAATGGAGAGGAACGAATTATGGCTGAAGTGTGACCAAGATGCTGTGCACAAAGAAGATTAAGAGAAGAATGGTGAATTGAAATAAGAGACAAGAAGAAGAGAAGAGTTTGCATACTTGTGTAAGAAGTCAGCCCGTACTGTCTTGACTGCCAAGCAACCAAGCTTGAGCTAGAGTGTCTTGGAAGGCAAGGCAAGTTGGGAAACTCGTCCAGCTTAGTCTTATGAAGCAGAGTAGAAGTTTAAATAAGGTATCAGACCGTTGGAGAGAGTTTAGGCAAGTTTGGAATTAAATAGAGTAAAAGTCACATGTTGCTCTTAAGAGAGAGAGCTGTTGGGAGCTGTCACTTTCACTCAACCAGAATGTGCCCATCTCTCTCTCCTGTCACTCTCCCTCCCTCTGGTCGAGATTCTCCTTGGCTGCATCCTCTTGGCTCCATCAGAAGGCCTAAAATAATATTAGTTTAGTAAATCTGTACTATAACATTTGTTTAATCTCTTACAACTTGTAATTTGGCTATAAAGCCACTCCATGTGTATTGCTGAACCTTAAGGCAGAGAGGAGTTCTCTCTCTCTTCAATTCTCTTGTTACTTTACTCTCTCCATACTCTTTACTCTCTCAATCTCGTCCGTACTCTCTCTGATTACATAGACTCACTTAATCTCTCACACAAATACTCATTGAAACTCTCATACTCTCTTAATCTCCTTTACTCTCTCTTTGATTCTCACACAAGTCTCTTTACTCTCTTCATCACTACACACGCCCATACTCTGTTTCTCCTTACTCTCACATCCTAAACTATAATTTCTCACATGGTATCAGAGCTCCCAAGCTCCTGAAAATCACAAAGTTTCTACAAATCCAGCACGAGCTCACCCTCATTGCTATTCAGACTATTGGAGGTGTTTCTGTCTTGTTGGCTGTTCAGTCTCTTCAAGAGGAAGAAGACTTCAACCATGGCGTGCTCAGAGACTTCCCAAGTTCTATCATCCTTTCTCCTGTTCAGCATGAAGAGATCTCTTGGAGAAAGAAGGTTTTGGAGCTGTTTGACAAGCAATACTCCAAACC
>CAKOAT010800709.1:73702-105789 GCA_932364175.1 Eruca vesicaria subsp. sativa | reverse complement strand
AACAGCATCACTCCAAAACCTCTTTGGAACACTTGCTTGAAACATCATGGACCGAGCAACCTCCATGAGATGTCTATTCTTCCTTTCAGATACTCCATTCTGCTGAGGAGTATAAGGGCAGCTAGTCTGATGAAGAATCCCATGTTGAGCTAGATAATGCTTGAACTCATGACTTGTGTACTCTCCTCCATTATCTGACATGAAAATCTTAACCTTAGCTTGATAATGGTTAGTCACATAAGCATGAAAGTTCCTAAATGCATCAATCACCCTATCTTTTGAAGCAATTAGTGTTAACCAAGTGTATTTAGATTTTTCATCTATGAAAGTTACAAAATATTTAAAGTTATCTCTAGATGAACATGGAGCAGTCCATACATCAGAGTGAATTAAATCAAAACAGCTTTCATAGATAGTAGTAGATTTCTGAAAAACAGTTTTACAATGTTTTCCTAAAATGCAAGCTTCACAATCATTATTTTCAAAAACAACACCTGGTAACATCAAGTTCAAAGCTGTAACATGTGGATGTCCTACTCTAGCATGCCACAGAGCACTCTTATTTAAAACAGAAGCAGAATTAAAACAACTAAATCCAGAAACAGTAGCTAAGTCTTCAAGAACATAAAGATCTCCCTTGGTAGCTCCTCTACCAATTATCTTGGTGCTCTCAATATCCTGAAATCTCACATCATGAGGGGTGAATATCACATTGCAATTTAAATCCTTGGTACACTTCCTGACACTCAAAAGGTTGTTAGTAAATTCAGGCATATATAAAGCTTTAGAATCTCTATTAAACAATCTTAAAGTGCCAATGCCCCTGATAGGTATCTTATCACCATTTGCAATTAATACATTACCATTAGCAGGTTCTAAGTCTTTGATTAAGCTAGTATCACTTATCATATGGTGTGTAGCACCCGAGTCAATTATAAGAGGTCTAGTCATATTTTCAGCATTATGACAAAGTATACTAGGTGATTTGAAAGTACTAAGAGGCTCATTTAACCTATCATTACTATCTCTCCTAGTTCCATTCATCCTAGCAATACTAGACCAATTATAAGAAGCATTAGTGTTATTAGTAACCAAAGAAGCACCATAAGAGTTACCAATGATATTACCATTGTCTTTGAGCATCTTGATAAGATCCTCAATGTCAGACCTTCTGATGTAGTCATTGGTACTTCCTCGGTTGCTTGTAGAGCCTCCTCCACCCGTGTAAGCTACCATTGACTTCCCATCAGCTGCCTCCTTGTTTTCACCACTAGTACCCTTACTCGGACCAGCACCATTAAACCCCTCAACCATGTTTGCTTTCCCATCCTTGTCTTTCATGAACTTAGCTGGCTTGAGGTGAGGATGAAGGATCCAGCATTGACTCTTCTTATGTCCATACGTCTTGCATTGATCACACGTTCCATTGAACCTTCCTTCATACCTCATCTCATCATTTCTCCCATAAGCAGCCTTGTTAGCATGGAATCCTTCCCCTTGAGCTTATTGAACCGCTTGACTTGCTAAGGTGAGATCTCCTTTGTTTCCAAACAATCCAATGGACCCTTGCTCCTTTTGAACTTGAGCACACACATCTTCCAAACATGGGAGCTTCTCTGCCCTCAAGATGTGTTTGATGAGTCCATTATAAGCCGGATTGAGAGTGAGAAGAAGTCCAAAGACTTTATCTTGCTCACACCTCTCAATCAGCTCTTCCTCATCTGTAGTACTCGGCCTAAGCATCTCTAGTTTAGACCATAGTGCCCTAAACCTTCCTAAGTGCTTTGTGAACTCCATGTCCTCTTGCACTATCCCATTGTTTTCCTTCTTAACTTTGAACACACGGCTTAGGTTAGACACATTACCATAAACCTTCTTCAAGGTTTCCCAAAGGTCCTTTGCCTTTGTGCAGTAGCTGTACGCTTCTAGGATAGACTGATCTAAAGATCCTTGTAGCACGGAAAGGACCAAAAGATCATCTTGCTCCCATTTCTCCTCATCCGTGGTGATGTCACCTTCATCACCATCTTGAGTAATCCTCCTTGGGGCTTCACCAGATGTGATATGACCCCAGAGACCTTTACNCTAAAGATCCTTGTAGCACGGAAAGGACCAAAAGATCATCTTGCTCCCATTTCTCCTCATCCGTGGTGATGTCACCTTCATCACCATCTTGAGTAATCCTCCTTGGGGCTTCACCAGATGTGATATGACCCCAGAGACCTTTACTCCCCACGGCTGTCTTCACCAACCGCGACCACAGCAAGTAGTTACTCCCTTTTAGGGTAACCGGAACCTTCATCTTCATGCCACTCTCCATTCTCAGCTGCTTAACCTCAAAAGCCTTCTAAAGGAGGAACCTTGAAACACCACACCTCAAACCAACAAGAACACAAAGAAAAATCACAGCTTTCCCGGAGAGGTAACTTCACAAACGCTTCAAGAACAACCACGAACCTCAGATTATGCCTAACCTGGCTCTGATACCATATTGTTTTTGTAGTAATCTGAGTTTAGAACGGTATTTGTAAAAGAGATTAGAAGCGAAAACTATATTTAGAAGAGTTTAAGAGAGAAAATGAGTGAATAGTAAGTTCAGATCTAAATAGTGACTTAGAGACTAAGAGAGACTCGAAATTGCTTGCTTTATTATTAATCAGAGGTTACACATTTATAGTAGATGGATACAAGGGTTTTCATCTTGAGAGAATGAGTTGAATAAGCATGTGGAGTCAAATGTGGTCTTAGGCGCCTAATTCAAATGCAAGGAGGAGAAGCTTCACACGCGTGTGGCAAAAGGCATCTTGGACTAGATGCCTTTGCCTTTCCAGCTGTATCCGCGCCTCCACCTTATCCTCAAACGGTCACAACTCCCTTGTGCACTAGTCACTCCTTCTCTTCCAAGTAGTGTCTTCAGCCTTCTTTACTTGCTGAACACATTTCACCTTCTTTACCATGGTAACACTTATTTTTACCATGGTAACTATTTTAAACCCAAATGCACCTTTTTCCCTCTTTGTGTAAACCTCTTTATCTCTTATTTTCAACACATCTCAACAACAACTCATCACAACTAAACACACTCTTTATTAATCTTAACACTCCACCTCAAGCTTGACCATGTAGAACAAGTCAAGCTTGGAAGGACCATGAGTTCTCCCTCATTAAAACCTCATCAAAGAAAACCCATTTGGGACAAAACCTTGATGAGTAAAAGAGTAGAGAACTCATGATCAGGAGAGTATATAGATTACTCCTTAGGCGTGAGATCAATGAGTCCTAACCTGACGTGTATGGACTCCATTGTCTTCTGCCGTGCTGCCTTTGTGAATACATCTGCTAGTTGATCTTCACTCCTGGTGTAACAAGGTAGATCACTCCTAAAACCATCATCTGCCTCACCTTGTGACAGTCAACTTCAATATGTTTTGTTCTCTCATGGAACATTGAATTAGAGGCAATGTGAATGGCTGCTTGATTGTCACAATGCATCACCATAGGTGTAGACAGATCTATCTCCAAATGCTTCAGTATCCCCTTGATCCAAACAAGTTCATTTGTTAACTTCAGCATGGCTCTATTCTCAGCTTCTGCACTAGAACATGAGACCACCTTTTGCTTCTTGCTCTTCCAAGTTACTAAGTTGCCTCCAATGAATGTGCAGTACCCGGTTGTTGATCTCCTATCAGTTCTATCACCAGCCCAATCAGCATCACAATATCATACCACTTCAGTGCTTCCATTACATCCCATCCATACACCAAGAGTAGAGGTTCCATTTAGATACATCAGGAGTCTCTCCACCATGCGCCAATGATGTTCCTTTGGTACTTGCATGTGTTGACTCACCTGATTCACAGCAAAGCAAATATCAGGCCTAGTAATGGTAAGGTATATTAGCTTACCAACTAGCTTTCTATAAAGCTTTGGATCATGGAATGGTTTGCTGTCTTCTATCTCGCCCTCACGTGGAACCTTGTACCCATCTTCCATAGGCATTTTAGTAACTTTGCCTCTTAAAGCACCTGCATCTTTCAAAAGATCAAGTGTATATTTCCTTTGAGAAATGAATAAACCTTCCTTGGACCTACACAACTCAATTCCAAGAAAGTATTTCATTTCCCCTAAATCCTTTATCTCAAAAACAGATTTAAGGAAAGCCTTAGTTTCTTGTATACCTTCCTTGTCACTCCCGGTTATAATTATGTCATCAACATATACCAAGAGGACAATGATACCTTTGGTTGTGGTGAGGGTGAATAAGGTATGGTCAAGCTCGGATTTCCTAAAGCCTCTCCCATTCAAAGTTGTACTNTCATTTCCCCTAAATCCTTTATCTCAAAAACAGATTTAAGGAAAGCCTTAGTTTC
Source organism: Eruca vesicaria subsp. sativa (assembly GCA_932364175.1). NCBI lineage: Eukaryota > Viridiplantae > Streptophyta > Magnoliopsida > Brassicales > Brassicaceae > Eruca > Eruca vesicaria. The sequence continues at coordinate 101,419 of CAKOAT010800709.1, read as the reverse complement.
TTGTATACCTTCCTTGTCACTCCCGGTTATAATTATGTCATCAACATATACCAAGAGGACAATGATACCTTTGGTTGTGGTGAGGGTGAATAAGGTATGGTCAAGCTCGGATTTCCTAAAGCCTCTCCCATTCAAAGTTGTACTCAGCTAGTTATACCAAGCTCTTGGAGATTGTTTTAAACCAAAAATAGCCTCTTCAGCCTCAACACATTCCCATCCTTCACCAAATGCTCAAGACCTGGAGGAGGATACATGTACACCTCATCTTCAAGCTCTCCTTGAAGAAATGCATTCTTCACATCCATTTTCCACAATCCCCACTCAAGGTTCACAGCAATAGACAAGACAATCCTGATGGTATGAAGTTTAGCCACTGGAGAAAAAGTATCAATATAATCCTCACCATAAGTTTGAGTAAAACCTCTTGCAACCAGCCTACTCTTCTTCCTATCAATGGTTCCATCCGCCTTATACTTGATAGTAAATATCCATCTGCTAGTCACAGCCTTCTTACCCTTAGGTAGCTTACTCTCATACCATGTTTCATTCTTAATCATTGCATCAGCTTCAGCAGCAACAGATTCAACCCACTCTTTATCAGCCATTGCTTCTTCATAAGATCTTGGTACATAACTCTCATGCAATGTTACCATAAACGCTTGATGATCTTCAAGGTAGTGAGCAAACGAGAAAACAGCTTGAGAAGGATGCTCCACAGCTTGAGCATTATAGTAAACTCTTGTGTTGATCCAATTAGAAAAATCCTTCCTTATCCTTGTACTTCTTCTCAATGGTTGAGTGGTTGTTTCTTCTTGACCTGCTTCTGGTTCTCCTTGACTGCTCATCTCTTCTTGAGTATGAATCACATCTTGATCATGTTCCTTGCCCTCAGGTGCCTCATGTACCTGACCCTCAGGCGCCTCATGTTCTTCATCATTCACACCAGCTCCTGGTTCTGCTTCCTCTCCCCCCTCATGATCAGGATGGGATTCTTGAGCATTGCCTTGTTGGTGTTGTCTTGGTGGTTCTCTTCCCACCTTTGGACAGCTCCTCAAGTTCTTTCCATTTCTTCTCTTCATAGTACCCTCTAGTTTCCACAAACTTCACCTCACGTGATACAAGAACTCTTCTACTTGCTGGATCATAACACTTATACCCTTTCTGAGTGTTCGAGTACCCAATGAACATGGCCTTGGTACTCTTTGCTTCAAGCTTATTCCTCATCTCAGATCGAACCATCACAAAGCATATGCAACCAAAGACCTTAAGATAATCCAATGTAGGTTTGTACTTGTTCAATACCTCAAATGGAGATTGATCTTTAAGGACCTTGGTTGGTATGCGGTTGATGAGATAGCACGCAGCAGTCACAGCATCACTCCAGAATCTTTTTGGCACATTTGAGTGAAACATCATAGATCTTGCAACCTCCATGAGATGCCTATTCTTTCTCTTAGCAACACCATTCTGCTGAGGGGTATATGGGCAGCTCGTTTGATGAAGAATCCCATGTTGAGCTAGATGAGTCTTGAAAGCATTACTCGTGTACTCCCCACCATTATCAGACCTAAACACTTTAAGCTTAGCATTGAAATGGTTAGTCACATAAGTTTGAAAATTCCTAAATGCTTCAAGAACTCTATCCTTAGATGGTATTAATGTGATCCAGGTGTATTTAGATTTTTCATCAANCCCACCATTATCAGACCTAAACACTTTAAGCTTAGCATTGAAATGGTTAGTCACATAAGTTTGAAAATTCCTAAATGCTTCAAGAACTCTATCCTTAGATGGTATTAATGTGATCCAGGTGTATTTAGATTTTTCATCAATGAATGTGACATAATACTTATGATTATCTCTAGATATGCAAGGTGCAGTCCAAACATCAAAGTGAACTAAATCAAAACAATTTTCATAAGTAGTACTAGAGTTTGAGAAAACAGTTCTACAATGCTTGCCTAAAATGCAAGCTTCACACTCATTATTTTTAAAAACAACACCTGGAATCATTAAACTTAAGGCCCTAACATGGGGATGACCTAATCTTGCATTCCACAATGCATCATTATTATTAAAACTAGAAGAAGAACTATAAGCAGAAACATCATAAGTAAACTTGGGATCTTCAAGCATATATAAATCTCCCTTGGTAACGCCTTTTCCAATCATCTCTTTGCTCTCAATATCCTGAAACTTAACATCATTAGGACTAAAGATCACATTGCATTGTAGATCATTAGTACACCTCTTGACATATAAAAGATTTGAAGTAAAATGAGGCATATATAAAGCTCTAGAGTTTCTATCAAACAGTTTTAGATTGCCTACACCTTTGATTGGAATAAGATCTCCATTAGCAATTTTTACTTGACCATTTGCGGGTTCTGTGTCCTTAATAAGTCTAGTGTCACTTATCATATGGTGAGTAGCACTAGAATCAATTACTAAGTGTCTAGAACCGCACCAAGTGTTATAACAATGATCAATACTTCTAGGTGATCTATTAGCAATCCTAGACTGTCCTAGGATACCATTTGGTTCTCTATCAATCCTAAACTGATCATAATCAATTATGGAAGCACCAAATGAGTATCCAGAGATGTTACCAAGTTTGTTACCATTGTCCTTGAAGATCTTGATTAGAGCATCAATGTCTGATCTCCTAATCACTTCATTGTCACTGATCATTGGTGAGCCACGACTTGCGGCTTGCTTGAGCAGACATAAACACACCATCACCGGCTCCATGTCCCTTGCTTGAACTAGCACTTGTGCTCCCACCATTAGCCGAGCTCTCCTTGTCCTCTTGAGCAACATGAGCCCTTCCTTCTTTGTCTCTCATGAACTTAGCCGGCTTCAAGTGAGGATGAAAAATCCAGCACTGATTCTTCTTGTGCCCTTGCCTCTTGCAATGGTCACATGTCCCATTGAACTTCCTCTCCTCTACACGGTTGTACACAGCTTTGTTTGCTTGAGCTCCTTCTGCTTGGTTTGCTAGAGACAGCTCTCCCTTTCCTCCAAAGAGACCAAGAGACCCTTGCTCCTTTTGAACTTGAGCACAAACTTCTTCAAGATCCGGAAGCTTTGAGGACCTCAAGATATGCTTGATGAGTTCATTATAGGTCGGGTTTAGTGTCAACAGTAACCCAAACACCTTGTCTTGCTCACTCCTCTCATGTAACTCATCAGGATCCACGGTTCCTGGTCTCAACATTTCTAGCTCCGACCACAAGGATCTGAACTTCCCAAGATGTTTTGTAAACTCCATGTCCTCTTGGACCAGATTGTTGATAGCTCTCTTTACCTCAAACACCCTGCTGAGGTTAGAGATGTTCCCATACACCTTCTTGAGTGTATCCTACAGATCCTTAGCCTTCTCACAGTAGCTATAAGCTTCAAGAATAGCCGGATCCAAAGAGCTTTGAAGTACAGCCAGAACCATCATGTCCTCTTGCTGCCACTTCTCCTCATCACTTGTGACCACTTCTTGGTCATCAACATGAGTAATAAGCTTTGGAACTTCACCTGAGGTGATGTGATTCCACAAGCCTTTACTCCCNATCCTTAGCCTTCTCACAGTAGCTATAAGCTTCAAGAATAGCCGGATCCAAAGAGCTTTGAAGTACAGCCAGAACCATCATGTCCTCTTGCTGCCACTTCTCCTCATCACTTGTGACCACTTCTTGGTCATCAACATGAGTAATAAGCTTTGGAACTTCACCTGAGGTGATGTGATTCCACAAGCCTTTACTCCCCACAACTGTCTTCACCACTCGAGACCAGAGTAAATAGTTCCCCCCTCCTTTTAGAGTGACCGGAATCTTCATGTGATTGTTGTTGTTGTTCTCCATCTTGACAACGCCTTCTTTAGTTTCTCTAAGACACCCACTTGCTAAAGCTTGAAACTTTAGTCTTCAACTTCACGGAAATGACCCAACACTTCCCCCTTATAACCGCGAACCACCAAGAACACAAGAACACACCTTCTTAATCTTCAAAGTTTCCTTCCTTCTCCTTTGAAGAACCCCGAACACAAATCTAGAAACAGCCTAACCTGGCTCTGATACCATATTATTTTAGTAGATTTGTGTATATAAATAGGTTTGGTAGAGATTTGTTTAAGATACTTAAGTAATCCGAGATAAGAGACAAAGAGAAATGAGACTTGAAATGCTTAAGAACTGTATGATTATTTATTCTGGATGAGTTACATAATTTATAGAGAGGATACAATAGCTCTCAACGTTCAGAAGATAAGGTAATTGACCAAGCATGTGTATTCAACACAATGGGGAGCGTACGGTTTGAAATGCATGGTTCAGATGCTTTACACGCTTGATGCTAAAGCATCTTGGACTGGATGCTCCTTTACAGCCTGGCTCGTGCTGAAGATAAAGCAGACCTTATCCTCTCATGTTACTGTGGACAAGGAAGAGCACACTCCCTCAACGGTCATAACCAAAACCCTCCACTCCATGTAGTGTCTTTGGTTTCCTTCTTCCTTTCATCTAACTATGTGCCTTCCTTGTCAAGTAACCATTGTTGTACGGACCCATACTCCATTGTTGTACGGACCATACTCCAAACCCTAACTTGCATTTTACTCCAATACACTCCCATAAATTGATCACACCATTTCCTCTTGATTATGACCAACTCTTCTTCTTCTCTACACACTTTATAACTCATCACAACTAAACACACTCTTTATTAATCTTAACACTTTCATTGGAGGCAACTTGGTTACGTGGAAGAGTAAGAAGCAGAAGGTGGTGTCTTGTTCTAGTGCAGAAGCTGAGTATAGGGCCATGTTGAAGCTTACTAATGAGTTGGTATGGATCAAGGGTATACTGAAGCATTTAGAGATTGATCAAGCCACTCCAATGACAATGCATTGTGACAACCAATCCGCAATCTACATAGCAAGCAACTCAGTCTTTTATGAGAGAACCAAGCATATAGAAGTTGATTGCCACAAAGTAAGGCAAATGATGGTGCTTGGAGTGATCTTACCTTGCTTCACAAGGAGTGAGGATCAGTTGGCAGATGTGTTCACCAAGGCGGCTAGGCAAAAGACTATGGAGTCCATCCATACCAGGTTGGGACTCATAGATCTTTCTATACCCAGCTAATCCCCTTGCAATGGGGTCTTTACTCTTTTCCTTATCAAGGTTTTATCCCTAAGGACTCTTGGGTTTTCTTTGGTAAGGTTTTAAATTAGGAAGACCTCATTGCACTTCCAAGCTATACTTGTTTCACATGGTCTAGCTTGAGGGGGAGTGTTGAGTTATGGTAAAAATAAAGTTACCATGGTAACAATGAAAGTTACCATGGTAAATGGGACAATGTGTGGTCCGCAAGTAAGAAGGGAGAAAGACTCTACTTTGGGAAGAAGGAGTGACTAGTAGACACGGGAAGGAGTATGTGACCGTTTAGAGATAAGGAAGAAAGTCTTGATCCAGCTGGAAAGACAAAAGGCATCTTGGACTAAGATGCCTTATGCCACACGCGTGTGAGCTCTCTCATCCATGCATTTGAATTAGGCGCTCCTCTCCTACAAGAATACACATGCTTTGCTATAGTGTCTTTGACTTATTTCCTTTACAAAACCCTTAAGTCTCTCCCTATATATTTGTAATCTCGTGTTAATGAAATACTAAGCAAGTGTTGATTCTCTTTCTCTCTAGACTAAGTTACTATTCAGATCTCAAGTTACTAGTCACAGTCTTGCCTAAACTACTCCAAATCTTATTCTTTCTCTCTTATTCTCTTCCTAATCTCTTTCTAAACTCAGATTACTACTAAAACATTATTAGGCTCCTTGGTTGACTCCACACGTTCTGGATCTCATAGACCACGAAAGCCCTTGTGTTTCCTCTCATATATTATAAACTCTCTCTGAATAATAAAGCTAATGGAGTTTTGAGCCTCTCTCTCTCTCTAGTTCATCAAATCTCTCTATTCTCTTAAATCTGTCACATAAATTAATCTGATTATCTATTAAACACTCTAAAAACACAAAAAGTGTTTATGGTATCAGAGCCAGGTTCACTAAAAGGGAAGGAGTGTTTCTTTTTTCATTTGGAGAAAATCTGGATTTGTGTTCTTGGTGTTCTGATGTGATATTGAGCAGATTTATGAAGCTCTAGACATATAAAATATTCAGAAATTGGTCCATGATGTTATCTAATATGTCCAGCCCATTTTTATGAAGTTTCAACCCCAATAAGATTCATAAACAAGTAGTTCATTTGCTGTCCAAAAATTGTGACGAAAATTAGTTGATTAACTGCATGGAAAACTTCTCTCTCTTGCATGCAATGAATGCTTGTTTCAAGAACTCTCTCTCTCTCCTCCATGCACTGATTTTATCATTTCCAATGTAATAAATATCTAGCTTTGTGAGCAAGTTTTGTTGTCTTATAAATAAGTTGTAATCTGAATGAAATAAAACATGAGTGAGTTTATATTTTTGGAAACCTTGAGAGTGATTCTCAAATTTGTTTTCGATCATGGTGTGTAATATCCATTGGTCAAGACTTTTATGATTGTCGGTGTGTAATATCCTTCAATCTAAGTCAATCAAACTTGGTGCGTCATATCCAAGGGATACGTTCCTAGGATGCTTCTCTGGATGGATGGGATAATCCTTGCAAGAATGAATCAGAAGACTCAAAATCCTCCAAGGCGTGTGGGATGAAGGTGGCTGGAATCGCATGTCTTCCTCACGCTTGTTGCTTCTTCTTGTATGCTTCAAAGCTTCATCATACCCTGCACATGGCTCTTTTGACAAAAACAAGTGCATCATATCGGTGTATTCATTAAAAGAACTCTTAAAAACATAATCACCTATATTAGCATGCTCACCAGGTCGCCACAAATAGGTTTGAGATGTTCTAAACTCAGAATAATTCAAATAAAGTACAGACAAGATCACCTGAGTTGTAGAAGCCATAACTCTTTCACCTGAGAAGCTTTGGACATGATTCCAATTCGACGTGATGCCCTGATGAGTTAAGTTTCTAATGCAGTTGTTTTCGTGGCTTAAATCCCTTTGGTTGACGAGATATAATCCACGGACTGCTCCTATGTCAAAGCTGGCGGCTAGACAGCTTCCAAGGTTTCTTTGTTGCAGATCCAACTTCGCCAAGGATTTAGTCTTGATACTCTGATCATTGTAGCTACTCTTTTCACCTATACCTTTCTGAGCTTCTTTTGGACAATTAAAGTGTGTTATCATGTCAAAGAAAGTATTGTAGACAAGGATGTCTCCAAAGCACAAAACAGTATGATTCCTCCATCTATTATGCATATCAAAGAAAATATTGCAGACCCAAATATCATCAGTGATCAAGTTCACACATTCAGAAGCAGAGAGTTCTAGTTTCAATTGTGCAACAGATTTATCAAAGAAAGTGTTATACACTAGAATATCATCAGAGAACAATCCTACACATCTAGAATCATTCTNAATATCATCAGTGATCAAGTTCACACATTCAGAAGCAGAGAGTTCTAGTTTCAATTGTGCAACAGATTTATCAAAGAAAGTGTTATACACTAGAATATCATCAGAGAACAATCCTACACATCTAGAATCATTCTCAGCACACAGAAAATCAAGATCAAACTCAGAGATATTTCCAGATTTCACAATTCCAAACCAAAAATGAGAATGATGCAATTTCGGTTCATGCAACTTCCTAGGTTCTTTCAAGACATATGTGGATTCAAAAAAAAAAATCACCAGTGACCAGATCATGCCTAGGAAAATTCACAGCAAAACGTTTTTCTTCAGTTCTAGCGGATGAATCACAAGATTTAGAAAAACAGAAATCAGTTGGTTTCAAATCAAAATCTAAAACATTTTCATTGTGATTAAAGCTTTTGCTATGTTTCAGAAATTGTTCAAAACTCAAAACATGACCAGAAAGGTTGTTATTTTCTTTCGGAAAATGTTTTTGATCAAAGAAATCTTCTGGTTCAAGTTCTTGAAAAGATTCAATCATGTTATTAAAAACAGATTTTGAAGCACAAAAATCTTTAACCTTGTCAAGTCCAAAACGTTTTATATCTTTTAAAAAAGCAAACATTTGAGACACAGAAGTAACCATATTAACCTCCTTACAGTGCTTTTGCAGGTCATAAGACAAGGAGTCAGAAGTTGTATTAGATTGCAGGCTGTTCTGATGTTCCAACTCATCTCCTTGTGTTGATTGCTCTGGTTCTTTCTCTGCTGAGTCTTCTTTTGCAACTTGTGACACTGAGACAAGGCTACTCGGCTGCACCGGTTCAAAACAGGTTAGTTGATCAGAGGAATCACTGATATTAAGCTCATACTGAGGTAAGAAAAGAGAACACTCTTGTTCTGTCTCAGATTTTCCTTTTACCATAGATGATTCGGTTTGAACTTCTTGAATTGGTGCTATTGATTCTAGTTCTGAAACTTTAAGTTCTGAGACAGTAGTAGCTGGTTCTTGGTGCTGTGGCTCAAAGGTTTGGCGTGCTGCTCTGTTTTTTTTGAGTTGTTCCTCTACATCTTTGAATGCTTGCAGAACTGCTTTCCTTATTTCTTTCTTGAAACAAGCTGATGCTTTGTTAGCTGAAACAAACTCACTGGCGGGTTGTGATCTCATTCTACTATGTTGTGTCTGAACCAAGTTTGATTGACACAGCTTTGCCCCCAATGGTTTATTCTTTTCTTCTTTCCACTGATCTCTTTCATCCCTTCTTTGCTGTGGCAATTTCAGCTTTTGATCAGCAAGTTTATCTCNCCCCAATGGTTTATTCTTTTCTTCTTTCCACTGATCTCTTTCATCCCTTCTTTGCTGTGGCAATTTCAGCTTTTGATCAGCAAGTTTATCTCTTTGATTGCATCTGCCTTCTTGCTCACGTCTCTGTTTCCTCTTATTAAACTCTCCATTTTGATCTCCTGCCATGGTACCTGAAACAAGAAACAACTCACAGCAGTAAAAATTTCAAAAGAAAACAAGCAAACATAAATAAACAAAACACAGATTTATTGCAGGTTTTTATTTTTAACTGCAGAACAGTTTTGATCAAACCTAAACAAATCAAAAACTAAGTAGAACAAAGAGATCACGAAATTTAGCTTCAGTTTCAGTCTGAGATTTATTAAAATCAGAATAGAACAGATTCAAATCAACAGACACAAAACGGTTTCTCTTAACCCTAATCAGTTTCAGATTAACAAGATAAATCAATAACTTTCTCATCACGGATATGAAGACTTTAAACACCAAAACGAAATCAGGAAACCCTAATCTATCAGATTTCGACAGCCAGAACCCAAATCTATGAATCCTAAACAGGTTTTCGTTCAAATCTGGTGAAGAACCCAAAGTAACAAGAGATCGGCCAGAAACAAAAGACCAAAACGAAAATCAGAAAAAATATGACACTTCCCTTCCAGAGTTGCTCTGATACCACATGATACGTTCCTAGGATGCTTCTCTGGATGGAAGGGATAATCCTTGCAAGAATGAATCAGAAGACTCAAAATCCTCCAAGGCGTGTGGGATGAAGTGGGACACAAGAGGGATGGCTCTTCTCTTCACTAAATCAGAGAACCAAAGCCGGATGTTACACACCAGCAGCCGGATATTACACACCAGCAATCTTCAACTCACCAAAGACAAGAGAGAAGAGAAAATAGGGTTTTTGATAAAAAGATGCTTCACCTCTTAGGGTTTCTGGAAACATATAAATAGGAAGGCTAAAGAACAGGCTCTTTAGGGTTTCCAAAATATGTAAAAAAAAAACATAATCTAAAATAAAACATAAGATAAAAATAAAATATGGTCTTCACATGGTCGGACCAAGATGCACCATCTAGGAGTTTTGAAGTAGTCTTGTGGCCTCGTTAAAAACCTTCCTCCAGAAAACCTCGTGGGACAAAACCGGAAGTGAGGAAAAGAGCACACAGAATCCTACAACTTAAATGTTGATCAGCTTGAAGGTGGGGTAGATCGGATGGTAATGAGAGTGTCTTGGTTGATCAAGCTTCTACCAAGACTTTGTTCTTGCTTCAGTGTTGACTTAAGTAACCCTCCAATGGCTTCTTTAAGTTTCTTAGTTCTAGTACGGGTCATAGGACCTTCTGGAATGGTCAAGGATGAATCTTCACGTTGCTGGTCCATGGTGACATCAGGTGGCTCGTCTAGGGTCTTTTCTTCTTCATTGGCAAGCTGTTGCATGATCACATCACCTCCCATGGCTTCCTTACGTTTCCTGGCACTAGAACAGGTAATAGGACCTTCTGGAATGGCTAAGGCATCGTCTTCAGCTGGTTGGTTCATGGTCTCATTGTCTCCATTGATAAGCAGGTCCATGATCACATCACCAAGGGAGATTGTTATAGGCTAGTGTCAGGAGACTTTCCGCACCTCTTGTGTCACATTTCGATCCACATCCCTTGATTGTTTGTTGCTTTCTGCTCATTCGATGCAAGGCTTATCCCTTACCAATTTCAGAGTGTAGTCCTTGGGAGGTTTTCATCATTTGGTATCAGAGCCACTCTGAAAGCAGTATTCACTTCTGTTATTCATCATTCTCATCTATTCATCTTCTAAAAGAAAAAAAAAAAAAAAGAGTTTTGTTATTTATGTTCTACAAATCTGCTGGATTGTTTGGGAAGTATGTGTTCAAGTTTTTCTTTCTTCGGATAGCAAGATTTGAGGACAAATCTTTTTGAAGAGGAGGAGTATGATGTGATATTGGGCAGATTTATGAAGCTCTAGACATATAAAATATTCAGAAATTGGTCCATGATGTTATCTAACATGTCCAACCCATTTTTATGAAGTTTCAAGCCCAAGAAGATTCATAAACAAGTATTTCATTTGCTGTCCAAAAATTGTGACGAAAATCTATACTATTAAAAGAGAAGGAGTCTAAATAAATCTACTTAAAAAAGTTGTTTGGACCCATTAGACTAACATTTTTAGTCTTTCCTTATATTTCTCTAACTATATAAATACTTTACAATTTAAATAAACTCATTTATTACTTTCCATAATCTATTATAAAATTTCTCTAACAATAAATATTCATGATATTATAACTNATTTATTACTTTCCATAATCTATTATAAAATTTCTCTAACAATAAATATTCATGATATTATAACTATGACACTTTAGTTTAGTTAATTATATGCAATCAATTATTAAATTTTGATATTACATTCTTATAAAAGAACTAAATGATTAATTTTATGATATATAAAAATTAAATGGGTCTAGACATTATAAGTTGGAGATTCGAACGAAATTGGTCAAAAATTAATTTAAATAAGATATGTTTATTTATTTTACATGATATATTTGATTTAATTTTAAATGTAAACTAACCTACTATTTAAATATCAGATAGGTTGATATTTTTGATAAAAACATTCAGGTAATTCATTGATTTGTCTAATTTGGTTAAAAATAGTATTTTAGGTTATTTAGTGTTTAGATATTATATATAATTAATACTTTTAGGTATATAATTTATATAAAAAATATTTAAATACCTATTTGGTTTCTCAGTTTGATTTCTATTTTTAGATTCTAGAGATATATGGTATGATCGATTATTTATGAAATTTGGTTTAATTTAATTTCGTTTATATTTTTTTTTAATTTAAAAAATTAAGTACCCATTTGTGCATAATCAAAAAATAGAATCCACGCTTCTCAATGGGTTAATAACAATCTTTTGATTTTAAGATCTTTTTACCATATTCATTTTTTTAATTTTACAAGACTGAAATAAAATAATAGAACAACAACCCTTTCATTTTATAAATACAAGGTATCTCGAACCTCTTTTACCATCAACTCAATCAAATTTAAAAACACCATCAAAACCAATCAAAATATCTATTCCGAAATATTTGGCTTTACGGTTAACAAAAAAAAACCCGCGCTTCTTAAGCGCGGGTCAAAATCTAGTTAGGTGATTAATTGCATGAAAAACTTCTCTCTCTTGCATGCAAGGAATGCTTGTTTCAAGAACTCTCTCTCTCCTCCATGCACTGATTTTATCATTTCCAATGTAATAAATATCTAGCTTTGTGAGCAAGTTTTGTTGTCTTATAAATAACTTGTAATCTGAATGAAATAAAAGATGAGTGAGTTTATATTTTTGGAAACCTTGAGAGTGATTCTCAAATTTGTTTTCGATCATGGTGTGTAATATCCATTGGTCAAGACTTTTATGATTGTCGGTGTGTAATATCCTTCAATCTAACTCAATCAAACTTGGTGCGTCATATCCAAGGGAGATTGTTATAGGGTAGTATCAGGAAACTTTCCGCACCTCTTGTGTCACCTTTCGATCCACATCCCTTGATTGTTTGTTGCTTTCTGCTCATTCGATGCAAGGCTTATCCCTTACCAATTTCAGAGTGTAGTCCTTGGGAGGTTTTCATCATGTTCTTTGTTGAGTTAAGTGGTCTTAATATATGAGATAGGAGAAGGGATTTGATCATAAGGTGATGTGATGTTGTGCTTGTGAGATGTGTACGGACAAGCATTGGTCCGTACACTTGAGATTAATGTTGAGAAGATGGAACATGAAGCTTGTGTAGCAAGGAAAAGAGTGGTCCGGGTACTGCTGGATAAAGTAGAGGCTTTGGCAAAGGAAGATGACCGTTTAGAGATAAGGAGGGAGTGGCTTTACAGCTGGAAAGGCAAAGTGTTAAGACTAATAAAAGATAAAGGAGATTGTTGTTGAGATGAGCAGAGGTTTACATGAAGGAGAGTATCTCGGAGGCAGTAGAAGAGAAGATAAGGTGTTGAGCTAAGTTGGGTTACTAGTTAATATTTTCAGGATCTTAGATAGTGAAATGAGTGTTTAGAGTGTTTTAGAGAAAGATTAAGATGAAAGTAAAGATTGGTAACACAAGTCTAGAGATTAAGAAAGAAACCAAGACTAATATTTTTCAGAACTGTCTAATCTTTCATTAAGGATGTGTTTACATATTTATAGCCTCAGCTCTACAAGATTACTCGACATAAGGATAAGAGGAAGAGAGACCAAAGCATGCGTAGTCAAACATAAGGGGGGAGCGTGTATTTGAAATGAATGGCTAAGGACCCTCACACGCTTGATCCGGTTGGCATCTTGACTAGATGCCTCCGCGCCTTTACAGCCTGTAAAGGTAAGCCTGATCCACTCCAAACGGTCATCTTCCTTTGCTAGATCAGACCCTCCGCTTCCCTTAGTGTCTTAGACATTTCCATGCAACCTTTTCTTGTTCCCTTGTTACCCACGGTAACTCACATTGTACGGACTTACCATGTCCGTACAATCCACCCTAAATCTGCACCAACTCTCTTCTCTTCTCCTTCTTGTAAAGACTCATCTCATATTCTCATAGTTTACTTAACACACCTCAACATCTTATTTAACTCATTACAAGTCAACACTCCCCCTCAAGCTTGACCATGTGGAACAAGTCAAGCTTGGAATACCATGAGCACCTTCCTCATTAAAAACCTCACTAAGGAAAACCCTTTTGGGATAAAACCCTAATGAGGAAAAGAGTAAAAGCCCCATGGCGAGGGGACTAGCTGGGTATAGTAAGATCCATGAGTCCTAACCTGATGTGTATGGACTTCATGGTCTTTTGTCTAGCTGCCTTAGTTAAGACATCAGCTAACTGATCTTCACTTCTTGTATAGCATGGTAAGATCACTCCTTGCACCAACATCTGCCTCACCTTGTGGCAATCAACTTCCATATGCTTGGTCCTCTCATGGAACACTGAGTTGGAAGCAATGTGGATTGCTGCTTGGTTGTCACAATGCATGACCATTGGTGTGTTAAGATTAATAAAGAGTGTGTTGAGTTATGATGAGTTATGAAGGAGTTAGAGAAGAAAAGATGGGAAAAATTGAGAGGAAATGGTGTGTTTAATATTTAAGGAGTGTGTTGGTGTATAATGCAAGTTAGGGTTTGGAGACTTGGCAAGGAAGCCACTTATTTGGTTTAGACAAAGAGGAGAGGGAAAACCAAAGACACTACACGGAGTTGAGGGTCTTGGTTATGACCGTTGGAGCTTATGCTCTTCTTTATCTATAGTAACATGAGTGGATAAGGTTCTTCCTTTGCTACAGTGCACATTCATTGGAGGCAACTTAGTAACTTGGAAGAGCAAGAATCAAAAGGTGGTCTCATGTTCTAGTGCAGAAGCTGAGTATAGAGCCATGCTGAAGTTAACAAATGAGCTTGTTTGGATCAAGGGGATACTGAAGCATTTGGAGATAGATCAGTCTACACCTATGGTGATGCATTGTGACAATCAAGCAGCCATTCACATTGCCTCTAATTCAGTGTTCCATGAGAGAACAAAACATATTGAAGTTGACTGCCACAAGGTGAGGCAGATGATGGTTTTAGGAGTGATCTTACCTTGTTACACCAGGAGTGAAGATCAACTAGCAGATGTATTCACAAAGGCAGCAAGGCAGAAGACAATGGAGTCCATACATATCAGGTTAGGACTCATTGATCTCACGCCTAAGGAGTAATCTATATACTCTCCTGATCATGAGTTCTCTACTCTTTTACACATCAAGGTTTTGTCCCGAATGGGTTTTCTTTGATGAGGTTTTAATGAGGGAGAACTCATGGTCCTTCCAAGCTTGACTTGTTCCACATGGTCAAGCTTGAGGGGGAGTGTTAAGATTAATAAAGAGTGTGTTTAGTTGTGATGAGTTATGAAGTGTGTAGAGAAGAAGAAGAGTTGGTCATATTTAAGAGGAAATGGTGTGATCAATTTATGGGAGTGTATTGGAGTAAAATGCAAGTTAGGGTTTGGAGTATGGTCCGTACAACAATGGTTACTTGACAAGGAAGGCACATAGTTAGATGAAAGGAAGAAGGAAACCAAAGACACTACATAGAGTGGAGGGTTTTTGTTATGACCGTTGAGGGAGTGTGCTCTTCCTTGTCTACAGTAACATGAGAGGATAAGGTCTGCTTTATCTTCAGCACGAGCCAGGCTGTAAAGGACCATCCAGTCCAAGATCCTTTAGCATCAAGCGTGTAAAGCATCTGAACCATGCATTTCAAACCATACGCTCCCCATTGTGTTGAATACACATGCTTGGTCAATTACCTTATCTTCTGAACGTTGAGAGCTATTGTATCCTCTCTATAAATTATGTAACTCATCCAGAATAATTAATCATATAGTTCTTAAGCATTTTAAGTCTCATTTCTCTTTGTCTCTTATCTCGGATTGCTTAAGTATCTTAAACAAATCTCTACCAAACTTATTTATATACACAAATCTACTAAAATAATATGGTATCAGAGCCAGGTTAGGCTGTTTCTAGATTTGTGTTCGTGGTTCTTCAAAGGAGAAAGAAGGAAACTTTGAAGATTAAGAAGGTGTGTTCTTGGTGGTTCGCGGTTATAAGGGGGAAGTGTTGGGTCATTTCCGTGAAGTTGAAGACTAAAGTTTCAAGCTTTAGTAAGTGGGTTGTGTGTAGTCTCAAGTAGGTGTCTTAGAGAAGCTAAAGAAGGCGTTGTCAAGATGGAGAACAACAACAACAATCACATGAAGATTCCGGTCACTCTAAAAGGAGGGGGGAACTATTTACTCTGGTCTCGGGTGGTGAAGACAGCTGTGGGGAGTAAAGTCTTGTGGAATCACATCACCTCAGGTGAAGTTCCAAAGCTTATTACTCATGTTGATGACCAAGAAGTGGTCACAAGTGATGAGGAGAAGTGGCAGCAAGAGGACATGATGGTTCTGGCTGTACTTCAAAGCTCTTTGGATCCGGCTATTCTTGAAGCTTATAGCTACTGTGAGAAGGCTAAGGATCTGTGGGATACACTCNAAGCTTATTACTCATGTTGATGACCAAGAAGTGGTCACAAGTGATGAGGAGAAGTGGCAGCAAGAGGACATGATGGTTCTGGCTGTACTTCAAAGCTCTTTGGATCCGGCTATTCTTGAAGCTTATAGCTACTGTGAGAAGGCTAAGGATCTGTGGGATACACTCAAGAAGGTGTATGGGAACATCTCTAACCTCAGCAGGGTGTTTGAGGTAAAGAGAGCTATCAACAATCTGGTCCAAGAGGCAATGGAGTTTACAAAACATCTTGGGAAGTTCAAATCCTTGTGGTCTGAGCTAGAAATGTTGAGACCAGGAACCGTGGATCCTGATGAGTTACATGAGAGGAGTGAGCAAGACAAGGTGTTCTGGTTACTGTTGACACTAAACCCGACCTATAATGAACTCATCAAGCATATCTTGAGGTCCTCAAAGCTTCCGGATCTTGAAGAAGTTTGTGCTCAAGTTCAAAAGGAGCTCAGGCAAACAAAGCTGTGTACAACCATGGAGAGGAGAGGAAGTTCATTGGGACATGTGACCATTGCAAGAGGCAAGGGCACAAGAAGAATCAGTGCTGGATTCTTCATCCTCACTTGAAGCCGGCTAAGTTCATGAGAGACAAAGAAGGAAGGGCTCATGTTTCTCAAGAGGACAAGGATAGCTCGGCTAATGGTGGGAGCACAAGTGCTAGTTCAAGCAAGGGACATGGAGCCGGTGATGGTGTGTCTATGTCTGCTCAAGCAAGCCGTGGCTCACCAATGATCAGTGACAATGAAGTGATTAGGAGATCAGACATTGATGCTCTAATCAAGATCTTCAAGGACAATGGTAACAAACTTGGTAACATCTCTGGGTACTCATTTGGTGCTTCCATAATTGATAATGATCAGTTTAGGATTGATAGAGAACCAAATGGTATCCTAGGACAGTTTAGGATTGCTAATAGATCACCTAGAAGTATTGATCATTGTTATAACACTTGGTGCGGTTCTAGACCCTTAGTAATTGATTCTGGTGCTACTCACCATATGATAAGTGACACTAGACTTATTAAGGACATAGAACCTGTCATGTCCCCGATCCTGAGTATGATCGTCTGGACAGACCATGGCGCGAGGAGACGCGTCAGTCAGGTCACGAAACCTAAAGACAAGCTTATCATGGTCCAGAAACGTGGTTAAGTACATCACGGAGCTGATAGTTATCCAAATAAGGAAAGAAAGGGAATAAAAGGAGCTACACAAGTTAAAGGGTAGCTGGATGAGGTGTAGAGACATGTCGACCTAGCTTAGGGGAGCTCGAGGAAGCTCAGCCCAGCTCGGTCTAGCTACACACTCATTGATCAGCTCACATAGCTGAAGTGTCATGTTTCCGTTCCTGAAAACTTGACGTAAGGCTAAGACGTTCAATAGAAACCAGACTGCTTTGGTTCATATCATGAGAATTGATCATGAACAAGTTGTGATGAAGTGAATGATCAGAATAGATCATGGTAAAGCTTAGCTTTGGTCAAGGAATGGACCAAAGCACTAAAACAGAGAATAATATGAAGATAAGCAAGCTAGACGAGTAATACGGCAGCTTGGTGAGGTGTTCGGGAAGCTCGATCGACTGAACGGGGTAAGACTCAGCTCTGGCGGGCTCACACTGAGTAGAGTCAGCTCCCTGAGCTGGACTACTAGCTCACTCAGCTCACTCAGCTGGACCAGCTGGGAATCAGCTCATCTTAGCTGAACTGAGTGTTTGGGTTTTGGGCCGTTGGGTCAAGTCTGGGAGGTTACCGGGCCGGTTTGATGGCCAGGGCTGGCTATGGGCTGATGGGCTGTTGTGGTCGGGCCATGGGCTTGGGTAATCAGTTTGGGCTTGAGTTTAACATGCCTAGCTGTTGTAGTACGTGCCTAGATTTGTCTAGAAACTTCCAAGATCCAACAGATGCGATCTAGACCGTTGATTGAAATCGATGGCCAAGATATGTTTTGAAAAGATGCTTGGAAGAGATGTGTCCTTTTGGACATGGCCTTTGGTTTCCTATATATAGGATGGCCTACCAGAGATCAAATCATTCAGTCTTAGACATGGACACACGTCCTAAAGAGATCCCCCAATGATAAACGAGGATCCAAGCCATAAGAGCAGGATCCGAGATCCAAGCCATCAAGGGATGCCACCAAGGGGTGCCATCAAGGGATGCCACCAAAGGGTGCAATCAAAGGATGCCACCAAAGGGTGCCATCAAGAGACGCCACCAAAGGGTGCCATCAAGGGATGCCATCAAGGGATGCCTCCAAAAGGTGCCATCAAGGGATGCCACCAAAGGATGTCATCAAAAGATTCCACCAAGGATTTCCATCAAGGGATGCCACCAAGGGTTGTCATCCAAGGGATGCGAGTGTATCGTGATCCAACAGGTACGAACGTATCGTGATCCAAGAGGTACAAACGTATCGTGATCCAAGAGGTACGTACGTATCGTGACCTAAGAGGTACAAACATATCGTGAACTAAGAGGTACGAACGTATCGTGATCCAAGAGGTACGTACGTGTCGTGATCCAAGGGATGCGAACGTATCACAACCCAAGGGGTGTGAACGTATCGGGATCCAAGGGATGCGAACATGACGTGATCCAAGGGATGCGAACGGGTCGTGACCGAAAGGGTGCGAATGGTTTGGGTCCGAAACGGTGCGAATGGTCCGGATCCAAAAGGGTGCGTATGGTTCGTGTCCGTAAGGGTACGAATGATTCAGGATGCCACTTGCATTGTGTAGCGTGTGGACTTACATAGTGGCAATTGGTTGTTAGTTGAGTTAATGCTTGATATAAGGGATGATGGTCTATCTTGAATAGTGTTGAGTTCATTAACCATAGGCAATGGTTGAGGGTCAAACACTAATAAGTTTGGGGTCATGTCTTTATATCAAGATGACCGTGTATGTTCTGATCATGGATGAGAATGGACGATTTGATTCATAGATTATGGATCAAGGTGTCAGATCTAACATGTTCAATGAATGCATTGGATAGTAAGAATAAGGCTGATCAGGCTTGATTGGGACATAGTCCCATGGCCGATTAGTTAAGTGTGAAGACATCAATTCTTAGTCATCTGGGGTGGTTGGATGATTGACTTAGAATCTGGTGAGCTTTGTTAGTCCGGGATATGGACTTGGAGTCTTAGCCTACAAGGCTAAAAGGCTGTCGAATAATGCATGAGCCAAGAAGGGCCAAATGCATATCTCTTATCATTGAAGACTTCTCAAGGGTTACTTAAGTCTGTGGGGATGGTTGGTTGAATGACTAAGTATCCTAGGGGAGATGTTTATGTAGGTATAAGAGAGTTGGACGGGTTGGTAGGGAGCTGGGGGCAGCTATCCTGCAGCTTGGTCAGCTGGAAGCAAGTAGATGAAACCTCAAGTGAAGGGGTTCAGCTTAGCTAGCTGGATGAGCTAGCTAAACAAGCTGAGGCACGCTGCCTTAGCTCGTTTTCAGCTAACTTAGGAGTGTCAGCTAAAAGAGCTGGATGAGCTAGCTAAGTTAGCTAAGAGTATGAGCTAGCTAAGTCAGCCAAGAGGATGAGCTAACTACGTCAGCTGGACCAATGAGCTAACAAGCTCCGTGGATGTGGCAAAGGTATGATCTAGCTACTTTCTTTTAGATCTAGCTAGAATTATTTAGGGGAATGGAACCTTGGAACTTGTATGACTTGTACCATGTAAGGATCGATCTATGAGCTGGAAGGTAGTTCAGTGAACTGACCAAGGCATAGACGATTAGATTAGACAAGAGTTAGATTGGTTTTAGACCAATGGTTAATATAGTATAATCCGCTGCGTATGAATATAAATGATCTAAGCTAGGAACTACTAAGGTAGTCTTAAGCTAAGATCTAAGTTGGCCCTCGCCTATGGGCGATATTATAAATAAAGGGCAAAAATTTTTGAGGTTCGGTCCAGAAGAGGACTGAGCGATGTGAGGCTTCGACTGCGGCCTGGACGGCCGGATTCGGGTCTTACAAGTTGGTATCAGAGCATGCTTGATCCTTATAAGGACCGTGTTCAATGATTTTATGTTTAAACCATTATTATTTCTGAAAACTAAGATGACTTGGAACCTTAAATGCGGTGAGCCAAGTGAGAGTAAAGGTAAGATTGGGTTTCATGCTTGTGAACAGGGAAGTTCCAAGATGAGCCAGCTTAGCCAATATGCACTCTCCAAGGGCAAGACCCTGAAGACATAAGGGTTAGTTCATCTAGTTATTTGGAAGTAATAGACGGATTGATAAGGGACGTAATGCAAGATCTTTGTAAGGACGACCTGGACAAGGGAGGTAACATGAACCAGAGAGTGGCTTAGGTTGAAATAAATGTGCAGCACTCTACTGAGGTTAAGTGTTATACCTTGGTGGCCGTTCAAAACAAGTGAGCATACGTTATATATCTTAGTGTGATGTGGATTGAGTTATATTATAAACATTCTTGTGAATGGTATGGAACATTCATGGAAGTGTGACACTTTGGATAATCGTATGGGACGTTTTCCAAATGTGTATCAAACTGAGATCCTACTCAGCTAGGAGAGTGGACCAGTTTCGGTAAGCAATCGAGTCCAGTGAAGGACCAGGGTTGGCTTACTCCAAATGGGATCTAGTCAGGATGGACTAATATCTTCTGGGTATTGATCATAGACAGGGTAATACCTGCGGATCTAATTTGTGTCCACCTCAAGAGTCATGAAGTGATCTTGGGCATGGATTTGGCTTGGAAAGAATCGGGCCACCTTAGACTGTCATCGCGGAAAGGTGCAGTTTGAGGATGGGTGTAGACCCCCGATCAGGTTCCAAGGTATAAAACCTGCCTCCTTTTGTGTAGTGGTTTCAGCAGTCCGAGCGGAACGGATGCTAGAGAGAGGTTGTGAGGCTTATATAGCCACAACCGCCACTAAGGAGATGGTAGAGGGGTGGTAACCTAGACGGGATTCCGCTGGTCAGTGAGTTTGATGATGTGTTCGGGCGCTGCAGGGCATTCCCCCTGACCGGTCAGACCCGTTCATAATAGAACTGGAACCAGAGACGGCCCCAATGTCTAAAAGTCCATAAGCCGCATAGCTCCTGCCTAGATGGCCGAGCTAAGGACCAGGGTCGGTATACAATCGAGTCCGGAATGGGACCAGGGTTGGCTTACGCGATCGAGTCCAAGTAACAACCAAGTCGGAGATTGACCTAGGGTTGGGATAAAGACGATCAAGTCCAGTGAGGGACAAGGATCGCATTACAACCAAGTCGGAGTTTTGACCTATGGTTGGGGTGAGACGGTTGAATCCCATGGTGGACCAGAACTGCAGTATGATCAAGTCCGATAGGGAACGATGATCAGGACACGACCTACTCGGATATGGACCTATGGTCGGAAGGCTCGGTCGAGTCCCTGAGTGGACCAGGACCAGAATATGATCACGTACTGAATGGACCACGATCAAAATATGACAGAGTCCAGTGATGGACATAAATCAGGTTGAGTCGGTTTAGTCTAATATGGACTAAGATCGCAATATGACCATGTTGTGGTTTGTTGGAAAGACTACATGTTGGCATCACTTATACAGAGGATGATGGATCCTTGACTATGGTTGAGTAGCCAAGTAAGGATGCCATAAGTGAAAAACAGACGGATCACTTGATAAGAATTTTGGTTAAAACTCTATCAAGTGGGGAAGACTTGTTAAAAGGCTGATCAAGGATGTGATCAGTAAGATAGAAACGAGAATGAAGGCTGAACGCCTAGAGTAGTATGGTCAGTTCAGTAAGGAAGATACACTTGGACCGGATTCGAGGACGAATCCCTATTAAGTGGGGGAGACTTGTCATGTCCCCGATCCTGAGTATGATCGTCTGGACAGACCATGGAGCGAGGAGACGCGTCAGTCAGGTCACGAAACCTAAAGACAATCTTATCATGGTCCAGAAACGTGGTTAAGTACATCACGGAGCTGATACTTATCCAAATAAGGAAAGAAAGGGAATAAAAGGAGCTATACAAGTTAAAGGGTAGCGGGATGAGGTGTAGAGACAGGTCGACCTAGCTTAGGGGTGCTCGAGGAAGCTCAGCCCAGCTCAAGCTAACTACACACTCATTGATCAGCTCACATAGCTGAAGTGTCATGTTTATGTTCCTGAAACTTGACGTAAGGCTAAGACGTTCAATAGAAACCAGACTGCTTTGGTTCATATCATGAGAATTGATCATGAACAAGTTGTGATGAAGTGAATGATCAGAATAGATCATGGTAAAGCTTAGCCTTGGTCAAGGAATAGACCAAAGGACTTAAACAGAGAATAATATGAAGATAAGCAAGCTAGACGAGTAATACGGCAGCTTGGTGAAGTGTTCGGGAAGCTCGATCGGCTGAACGGGGTAAGACTCAGCTCTGGCGGGCTCACACTGAGTAGAGTCAGCTCCCTGAGCTGGAATACTAGCTCACTCAGCCGGACCATATGGGAATCAGCTCATCTTAGCTGAACTGAGTGTTTGGGTTTTGGCCGTTGGGTCAAGTCTGGGAGGTTACCGGGCCGGTTTGATGGCCAGGGCTGGCTATGAGCTGATGGGCTGTTGTGGTCGGGCCATGGGCTTGGGTAATCAGTTTGGGCTTGAGTTTAACATGCCTAGATGTTGCTGTACGTGCCTAGATTTGTCTAGAAACTTCCAAGATCCAACAGATGCGATCTGGACCGTTGATTGAAATCCATGGCCAAGATATGTTTTGAAAAGATGCTTGGAAGAGATGTGTCCTTTTGGACATGGCCTTTGGTTTCCTATATATAGGATGGCCTACCAGAGATCAAATCATTCAGTCTTAGACATGGACACACGTCCTAAAGAGATCCCCCAATGATAAACGAGGATCCAAGCCATAAGAGCAGGATCCGAGATCCAAGCCATCAAGGGATGCCACCAAGGGGTGCCATCAAGGGATGCCACCAAAGGGTGCCATCAAAGGATGCCACCAAAGGGTGCCATCAAGAGATGCCACCAAAGGGTGCCATCAAGAGATGCCACCAAAGGGTGCCATCAAGGGATGCCACCAAAGGGTGCCATCAAGGGATGCCTCCAAAAGGTGCCATCAAGGGATGCCACCTAAGGATGTCATCAAAAGATTCCACCAAGGATTTCCATCAAGGGATGCCACCAAGGGTTGTCATCAAAGGGATGCGAGTGTATCGTGATCCAACAGGTACGAACGTATCGTGATCCAAGAGGTACGAACGTATCGTGATCCAAGAGGTACGTACGTATCGTGACCTAAGAGGTATAAACGTATCGTGACCTAAGAGGTACGAACGTATCGTGATCCAAGAGGTACGTACGTGTCGTGATCCAAGGGATGCGAACGTATCACAACCCAAGGGGTGTGAACATATCGGGATCCAAGGGATGCGAACATGACATGATCCAAGGGATGCGAACGGGTCGTGACCGAAAGGGTACGAATGGTTTGGGTCCGAAAGGGTGCGAATGGTTCGGATCCAAAAGGGTGCGTATGGTTCGTGTCCCTAAGGGTACGAATGATTCAGGACGCCACTTGCATTGTGTAGCGTGTGGACTTACATAGTGGCAATTGGTTGTTAGTTGACTTAATGCTTGATATAAGGGGTGATACTCTATCTTGAATAGTGTTGAGTTCATTAACCATAGGCAATGGTTGAGGGTCAAACACTAATAAGTTTGGGGTCATGTCTTTATATCAAGATGACCGTGTATGTTCTGATCATGGATGAGAATGGACGATCTGATTCATAGATTATGGATTCAAGAACATGTGGCGCCTGTAGGTCAGGTACATGAGGCACCTGAGGGTCAGGAACATGATCAAGATGTGATTCATACTCAAGAAGAGATGAGCAGTCAAGGAGAACCAGAAGCAGGTCAAAAGAAACAACAACTCAACCATTGAGAATAAGTACAAGGATAAGGAAGGATCCTTCTAATTGGGTCAACACAAGAGTTTACTATAATGCTCAAGCTGTGGAGCATCCTTCTCAAGCTGTTTGCTCGTTTGCTCACTACCCTGAAGATCATTAAGCGTTTATGGTAACATTGGATGAGAGTTATGTACCAAGGTCTTATGAAGAAGCAATGGCTGATAAAGAGTGGGTTGAATCTGTTGCTGCTGAAGCTGATGCAATGATTAAGAATGAAACATGGTATGAGAGTAAGCTACCTAAGGGTAAGAAGGCTGTGACTAGCAGATGGATATTTACTATCAAGTATAAGGCGGATGGAACCATTGATAGGAAGAAGAGTAGGCTGGTTGCAAGAGGTTTTACTCAAACTTATGGTGAGGATTATATTGATACTTTTGCTCCAGTGGCTAAACTCCATACCTGTTGAGTTGTATTGAAATAAAATAGAAGAAGTTTACACAAAAGAGGAGAAAAGAAGCTTAGAGAGTAGTTGTGTCCGTACAACAAATATTAACCATGGTAAAAATGAGAGTTACCATGGTAAATATGGTGAAGTGTGCTTGGCAAGTAAAGAAGGAAGGAGACTCTACTTAGAAGGGAAGGAGTGACTAGTGTACACGGAATGACTAGTACACAAGGGAAGATATGACCGTTTAAAGATAAGAGGAAGGCTCAGCTACAGCTGGAAAGGCAAAGGCATCTAGTCCAAGATGCCTTATGCCACACGCGTGTGAGCTTCCTCCTCCTTTCATTTGAATTAGGCGCCTACTCCTTCCCTTGACTTCACACGGATATTCAACTCTCTCTCTCAGCTTGAAAACCCTTGTAATCTCTCCTATATAAATGTAACCTCTGATTATTAATAAAGCTAAGAAAGTTTTGAGTCTCTCTTAGTCTCTTGGTTACTATTGAATCTAGTCTTAAAACTCACTCGATCTCTCTTAAATCTCAACTTTAACTTGTTCTTAGTCTCTTAATCTCTTCTTTTGTCTTACTAAACTCAGATTAACATAAAAACAATATGGTATCAGAGTCAGGTTAGCTCAAATCTGGATTTAGTGTTCTTATTCTTTTCAAAGCTTTGTTCTTTTCTTCATAAAATCTCTTACCTTCTCTTGTTTCCGGAGTGTGTTCTTGTGTACTCCAAGACTCCTATTGTCTTGAGAGTGGTTTTAGTTGTGGTGTGAAGACTTAGTACGAGTTCTTTGGTGTTCGTTTGGTAACATGGAGAGTAACATGAAGATGAAGGTGCCGGTTGCCCTTAAAGGGGGAAACTACTTACTTTGGTCAAGGTTGGTGAAGACAGCCGTGGGAAGTAAGGGATTGTGGAGCCATATCACTTCAGATGAAGCTCCCAAACTCATTACTCAAGAAGGAGACACTGAGGTGGTGTCATGTGATGAAGAGAAGTGGGAGCAAGATGACTTGCTTGTTCTGTCCGTGTTGCGAGGATCTCTAGATCAATCTATTCTAGAGGCTTACAGCTACTGCACAAGGGCAAAGGATCTTTGGGATACTCTAAAGAAGGTGTATGGGAATGTGTCAAACCTCAGCCGGGTCTTTGAAGTGAAGAAAGCAATCAATGGGTTGGTCCAAGAAGACATGGAGTTTACCAAGCATCTAGGGAGGTTCCGGGCTTTATGGTCTGAGTTGGAGATGCTTCGACCAAGTACTACTAATGAGGATGAGCTGATTGAGAGGCGCGAGCAGGATAAAGTCTTTGGACTTCTCCTCACTCTCAACTCAGCTTACAACAGATTGATAAAACACATGCTCAGGGCAGAGAAGCTTCCATGTTTAGAAGATGTTTGTGCTCAAATACAAAAGGAGCAGGGTTCTATTGGGTTGTTTGGAGGGAGGAGTGATCCGTCTTTGGCGAATCATGTTTTCCAGGAACCGCAAAGTGAAGCTCATCAAGCAAACAAGGGAGCCTATGGAAGGTCTGAGGATAGAGGTTCAGTGGAACATATGACCATTGTAAGAAGCATGGCCACAAAAAGAGTTAGTGCTGGATCCTTCACCCACATCTCAAGCCGGCTAAGTTCTTGAAGGAGAAGGAAGGGAAAGCTCACATGAGTGAGGGTGAGACCCGTGAAGCTGTTGATAGCAAGTCCCTTGTTGCTTACACTGGTGGGAATGCTTCCACAAGCAGCCGCAGCAATGGGAATGACTACATCAGGCGATCAGACATTGAGGATCGTATCAAGATGCTCAAGGACAATGTTAACATCACTCCTTAATCTCTTGGTGCTACTTTGATCACTAGTGAATTTAGAGAACCTTTAGAAATTGTTAGGATGGCTAGTATGAGTAAGACTGAACTTAAAAATGCTTATAATGCTGAAACCATGTATAAACCATTGATAATTGATTCTGGTGCTATTCATCATATGATAAGTGATAGTAGATTGATAAGTGACATTGAACCGGCTAAGGGTAAAGTAATGATTGCTAATGGAGATAAAATTGATATAAGAGGAGTAGGCAAACTGAACTTGTTTAACAAAGAATCTAGAGCTTTGTATATCCCTGAATTTGCCTCTAATCTTTTATCAATAAAAAGATGTACTAAAGATTTAAATTGCAATGTTATATTTACCCCTAATGATGTGAGGTTTCAGGATATTGAAAGTAACAAGATGATTGGGAAAGAAGTTACCAAAGGAGAGCTTTATGTTCTACAAGACTTAGCTTCCATTCCTGCTTATAGTTGCTTTAGTACTGCTTTTGTTTTCAATAAATGTGCTCTGTGGCATGCTAGACTAGGACATCCACATGTTAGAGCTTTAAAAAAAATGTTACCAGGTGTTGTATTTGAAAACAAAGATTGTGAAGCTTGCATTTTAGGCAAGCATTGTAAAACCGTTTTTAAGAAATCTGAAACCATCTATGAAAGTTGTTTTGATTTAATTCACTCTGATGTTTGGACTGCTCCTAGTGTTTCTAGAGAGAACCATAAGTATTTTGTAACCTTCATTGATGAAAAATCTAAATACACCTGGTTAACACTTATACCTTCAATAGATAGGGTCATTGATGCATTTAGGAATTTTCAAGCTTATGTGACTAACCATTATCATGCCAAGATTAAAATTTTTAGAACAGATAATGGAGGAGAGTACACAAGCCATGCATTCAAAGACCATCTTGCTCTACATGGGATTTTACATCAAACTAGCTGCCCCTATACTCCTCAGCAGAATGGAGTCTCGGAGAGAAAGAATAGACACCTTATGGAAGTAGCAAGGTCTATGATGTTTCAAGCTAATGTTCCTAAGAGATTCTGGAGTGATGCTGTTGCTACCTCCTGCTACTTGATCAACTGTACCCCTTCCTATGTTCTAGATGGCCAGTCTCCTTCATACTCAAACGTTATGGAGAGATTAGGGATCAAGACTACCCAGGATCCAAAGCAACCTACTCAACTGTCTACTGATCAACATACTTCCCATCTTGATAGTGAGGGGGGAGAAAATGAAGCAAGGCAAAGCACTGATCAAGCTAGTTCAGATGAGACTGAAGTTGTGAGTGAGCAAAATGAAGATACAAATGGAAGAGAAGAACAAGGAGACACTGGTTTTGGGTCTCCTGATCAAGATGCATCTCATGAGGAGAATGAAGACGTGGAGGATCAAGGAGTAGAAGAGGAGCATAATGAGGAAGTGGTTCAACAACCACTAAGGAGAAGTACAAGGATAGGGCGCCCAGCCTCTGATTGGGTTAAAACAAGAGTGTATTACAATGCACAAGCTGTTAAACATCCCTCTCAAGCTGTTTGCTCCTTTGCTAAGTTTCCGGATGAGCATTGTATGTTTGTTGAGAGCTTGGATGAGAACCAAGTGCCAAGAAGTTATGAGGAGGCTATTCAAGACAAAGAATGGAGAGAAGCTGTGGCAAA